>PVJL010000468.1:0-148433 GCA_004026885.1 Lyroderma lyra | reverse complement strand
AGCAGGGGCAGGGAATTTAAATGGAGGAAGAGCAGAGAGACGCTCTCTTTTTTGAGGCCCCGGTAATCTCCCTGGAGGATGATGCTCAGGTTGTCCGTGTTCCCCAAAGGTTGGTATCCTTTCTTAAAAGAGAAAAAGAACTCTGAGTGCAACCTGAGACTGATATAGCTGGATAGGGGATGGTAGAATTACTTTTTCTTTGAGTGTTTAGAAATTATGCAGCTTTTTGAATAAAGACTCCTTTCCTTTTTCACCAGACCTCTGCCTTTGAAACTGCATGTGGACAGGGCAGCAAGACCCAGTTTCTGTTCGGTAACCATTTCTTTGTTTAAAAATACAAATGCTGCCTGCCTTGAGTCTCGTATTTCTGTGAGTTCCTGCATGTATGAAATTGAATTTGTTTTTTTTCCTCTTAATCTGTCTAATGTCAATTTAATTATTAGGCCAGCCAAAGAACCTAGAAGGGAAGAAGGGAAAAGTTTTCTTCCTGTACACTTAGTTATCCTGATCTGATTAAGAAAGAAAACCAGGCAACAAATCCACTGAAAAGGCCAACTAATTTCCACATTTTCTGTAAAACTCTCTTACTCTATGAGCAACTTGGAATGCATTGCTTCCTGCCTCCCCCCTTTACCTTGAGTTTACTGACTTACAGGTGAAAAGTCTTTCAATAAACGTATCTTTCTGCTTTGTTTTATTTAGTATGCAGAGTTTGGTTTTTGACACCACCAAATAGCCACATTTCACAAAGTTACACTTAAATAGAAGAGTGTCACATTGTCCAGGCAGTGCTTATCACTTAAAAAAAATAATTATTTCTTCCCTATTGCTTATAATAAGTACTTTAAAACTCAAAAGTGAAATCTATTTCTTTACTTCAATTTTCTCTCTTCTATCAGGTTTGCACACACTGTGGGACTTCTGATGACTGCTGGGCTGCTGGCATTGATCTTTTCTTTCCCTGGGGTGGGGAAAATGTAGCTTTGAAAATTTTCCTTTGGGGGAAAATATCACACCTTCTACAAGATAACCAGGTTTTCTTTCTTCTGGTTTGGGTTATTTGTGTTATATTAAACAGAGTTGTGGTGGTTTAGCAGTCATTTATATATCCAATGATACACATATACACTGAAATATTTATCTATCCATTCATGGAATATTTTAATGCTTCTCATGTGCTAAGCATTATGCAAGGTGTTTGAGACTATGCAATGACTATAGCAGATGCTGCACTTATGTTCAAGGACTTTAGGTCTGTCAGAGTCCATTAAATTAGGGAGGAAAATTGTATTTACTATTTACCGGGTAGTTGGTTGTTCTCATTTCCATATAAAATAATAAGAATATTTTCATCAAAGAAATAACTGTGATAATGGGCTTACCTTTGGATTCACTAATCTTGACAATGATCTACTAATTATTTTGTACAGTTCTCCTACTAAGTTGTGGGGTTTTTAGAGATACTGGAACAATTCTGAAAGCTGAAAAAAAAAGTCATGGTATAGTCAAATTTTTAAGTTATGTGGAAAACTAGGAACTAATATAGTATATTGATTTCTCAGTTCATTTATCCGATTAGTGAAGAGAATTTCAATCATTTTGTTATGTATATTCTCTTAGATCTAGATAGGATCTTGATGATTTTTAAGCATTGGGGAAAAGTTAAGTTTCATTAGCCTAAATGTACTATTATATGTCTGACCTCCTCAAACACTTTTAAATTTTGTGTTCCAAGTCAGAACCAAGTGGGATACTCTGGCCTTGGTGGCAGCCTCGCCTTGTACGTGTGAGATTTGGTGAGCAGGGGGTTACTTAGGGCTGTGATTTTACTGAATGCACATTTTCTCTGGGACTCTGAACTGTGGGCCAAAGGAAGACTCACTGCCAAGAGAGTGAAGGGAAAAAGAGGCCAATACTGTCTTGATGTCTCATGTTTAAGCTGCTCACCCCCATTTTGTTGCTTTTACAACACTGTACCAAAGCAGGAAAATTTAAAGTCTCATTGAAGTGGGAAGATTCTGTTTTTTCAGGGACATGGGTAGTTTTAAATAAAATTGGGTTTCATTTTGGAATGTTTTGCTTTGCATTTGAACCAAAAAATAAGTGAAAGTGACAGAGAAGAAAATAGGGTATTTGATCATCTCCTAATGACAAAAAGATCAATTAATTTACAGCAAGAAAAAAAAAACTGCATTACAGATTTACAAAACATTCATTATCTATGGACTTTGGATATGAACCATCATCAGCCTAATACTCAAGGCAGAGATCTGACAGTTCCAACCCTGAATTCAAGGACCAGTTGATAAATTAAAAATCATTTTAAAATTTAATATTAAAATTGATAATTGCTCTGAGGGAAATAGATTTTTCTGAACTTATACCCTTTTCCTCCAGTGCTGAGCAAATGCAAAGCGATAAACTGTCCATTTGTCACAATGATAGATAGACAAACCCTACTTTTACCCTTGTTCCACAGTACTCATACATTTCAATTAAAAAGAATAAGTGCTATCATTTGTAACATGTATTCACATTGTCCCATATATTAATAGTTCTTTGGGGCTAAAGGAATTCTCTTGAGGAATAGAATAAAGGTCACCCAACTTACCCCATACGACTGTTGCGGTATATTGCCCGTCTTTTCAAGAAACATGACAGGGGGGATACAGAAGAAGGTTGGTTATTAGTAGTTTTTTAGAGCTATGGCATGAAGAGTAGTGTCTAGGAATGATTGCTAATCTTCGAAACTGAAAGAATAACTAACTCAGATAGCCCTACTAAATTCTTCTCTACATGGCTGATGCTAATTTCTGTTCAAGTTTTAGCATACTTATCACTTGAGTTATATTAGGTTACTCTTTTCTTCTTTCTATTTATTCCTTTTAATTTGTGACTTTGCAGAGTGTTAAAGAAAAATTATTTATGACAATTATAAGGAATGGTAAGATAGTCTTTATTCAGGGAAACTATTATATAGGTATAGGAGCCACTACATGTGGTTTTGTAGTAGGGGAGAAAAATTGGGTTTGACTCTTAATACAACATGAAAACTGGGAATTTATAGTTGAGGAGCAGAGTAAGAATGAATGTGTAGAAAATTACTAGGAGGAAATAGCAAGGGCAAGGGAGGATTCTGGCTAAATCAACCTAACAGAATTCTGGCTGAACGCAGGCCAGGGGACATGACTGGGGGACAGTGGAGGATGAGAGACCCAATTAAATGTCATGGATGATCAGTTATTAAGAATAGAGTGCCCTGGCTAAGCTGACTTAGTAGGAGTTTTGCTAAAATTGAATGATGCAGAGGTGAATACAGAAGCCCCCAAAATCAAGGCCTAGTTGTGACGAGAGTTCAGAGGATCTCGACTAAAGTTTGGTCCAGGAGAGACTGTCAAGAGAGATAGAGGAGGTGGGGTATATTTCCCATCCAACAGATGCTAAACTTGGTCATGTGACTTACTTTAAGCCATTGGAATATTAGGGAATATGATACTAGGAAAGGCGTTAAGAATGCTTGTGATGTTGAGCTCGATCACCTGGTCTCCTCTTCTCGTCAACAATGAGAAAAAGTCCTAAGTTGTTTCTCTGTCACCTCGGGTCCCAGAATGATACATACAGAGCAGAGATGCACCTGACTGGAAACTTGTAGTCAACCCTAGCAACCCAGAAGCTGAAGTATAACTGCCCTAGACAACTTGCAGACTTGTGAGTGAGAATAAAAAATTTGTTGTTGAAAGCCACTAGGTTTTGGGGGTAATTTATTATGCAACATTAATTGCAGCCATAGTTGTCTAATACATCATTGGCTAAAGGAAACCTCCATGACCTCAAGACTATGACTCACCACTAGCATTTATCTTGTTCACCATTCTATTTTACCTCTATTATCTCATTTGAGACAGGTATTCTGATTATCTTTACTTTACAAATGAAGAAAGTGAAGCTCAGAGACCTCAAGTAACTTGCCTGTGTTCATGGAGTTGGTAATTGGTGGAGGTAAGACTTACATCCAGAGCTGCTTGACTCCAACACCAACTTGTAAGATCAACCAAAAATGCCATCAATATATCCACTACATCTTGGGCCCCTCAAGTCTCCCTATATCCTTGATTTTTATTTTCCTTGTTTATTTCATTATCTCCTATCCTCTTTCTTCCCTTTCTTTGATACAAATTCATCCATAACATTAGCGTTCCTGTTCTGTGCTCGAAAGAGAAGAAAATGTACAAGAAAGGGGCCACTAATTAGCTGGTTCCAGCCCTTCACTAGGGAGTATGATTTCTTTATCTTTAAGGGTTCAAGGCAGGAGCAAGGCTGGGCAAAAAACAATGACTAAGTCATGGGGGTGATCTTATTAATGATGCATTCACTAATGAAATGGCACTCCACGGGTTCTCTTATTAGTAACTTAGCTCAGACATCCATGTTGTGCTGTCAGGTTGCCATTGATGACCCACTGTGACCTCGGAATTGTCAACTCCACCTGAAAAAGAGCAAATGTAGCAGAAAATACAGAAGCAGCAGCATAATTTGTAGTGGAAAGATTAGCAACAACAGGAAAAGCTCTTGAATCTCTCTCGGTAGTTCTAGTTTGCTGTGAAATTATGCCAGAAGTGTAACTATTTGAAGAACAGGCTAACCTTGCAGTATTTGGGTTTGCATATGATTTGTAAACAATAGGATTACTTGATTGAAGGTTTTCAAAGGCTAGATGACAGTGCCAGCATTGGAAGGGTGACTCGAACAACTCCATTCTCAACTAATTATATAGTGTAGATCTTCCTTATATTTTCTGGGTCATTGGGGTTCTTAACTTTATGTTCAGAAAATGATTTATGGAGAAAATACTTCTGTATAGATCTTGCTTGACAACTCGGGGATCATGAATGATATAGATGTGAAATTTTATAATACTTCCCATTTATATAACTTCATTTATTCAAATAACTCAATGCTCTTATGTCAATTATTGAATTAAACCTTTTACTATTCCTCAGTCAAATGGAAAGTGTGCATTTACTCTTCATTTTATAGTTAGGCAGACAGAGCCATGATGATTTCAACTGTCTTTTTGGGGGGATAAGTCAGCCATATCTTACATTCATGTTCTTCCTCCGTGGTTAAAAGAACGCTGTCTGAAAGGGGCACAAATGAAATGCCTCCTTTTTTATACCTCTATACATTCTCATTAACAATTCCTGATTCCTATGCATTTGGTACCGTCTTTGTGCCAAGCTAAACAAACACATAGTTTGTTTCTCAGCTCTGATTGTAAAACTGGAGATTTTCCAAGGTGAAATCAATTCCTAGGAATCTTGTAGCATGAAATCTAATGGCTTTCATTCTCACTGGTGAATAAGTTATATTTGTTAGTGAGAAAATTACAGAAAGGGAAATGTATCTGAATCTTAACCAGCAGCTTGAGTCAGAAAAGCATTCCAGATGTCAGACGTATGGCTGACACATGGAGTTGATCCTTTTTTTCATGTTGATCTCAAAGTTCCCCTTTACAGCATTCCAAGTTCCTGTGTCCTTCCACATCACCCCACCAGTTTCTCACTTTGTCTCCGGTGACTTCAGAGTAGTCAGCTCATTTCTCTCAGACTCTAAAACAGCTCCATTCACTACCAGCTTCTGTACCTTTCCTACCATTGGCTGTCTAGTCACGAAGCCAAGAAGTAATGAAAATGGGTTTCATTAAACAGGAATCCTACTTATTTTCTCAAACCACTATGCTAATAATATCCCTTCTTAATATAAAGGCTTAAACACATACCAATATAACTAGTTTTATTCAGCTATTTTTTTCTAAAGAAGATTATTTCCTGGGGATAAAAATATTCCTCTTTAAAATCTAGGACTTTGTTGTTAGAAATGAAGATCTAAAGTATATAGAACTCTTTCTTTTTTTTTTTTTTTTTTTTTGCTCCAGAGGTGAATGGGGCTTGAAACTCCCACCTTTTAGTCATTTAGTTTTAAAAATGACCACAAAAGAGATATGAGGAGCTAAAACATTTCCTCACTAAAGCATGAATTTTGCAGGCCTTTATGAATAAATCAAGATGAATATTAGAATACAGATAGAGTTTATGGGCATATGAATATAGATAATAGAAATATAATTCCTCCCCGCTCCGGAACAACTGAAACATGTACCAGGACATATGTACCATAATACTGAAAGAAAAGTAAGTCCAGAAACCTGACGGGCATTATGTCTTTAAGACAGCCATCCATCCACTCTTCTTTCTTGGCAGGCTGCTATTGCAGGCCCCATCTTGATTGGGGTTGAAGTTCTTCAACCTCTGCACCCTCTATCAAATGTCTCTAGTTTCTAGTCGAATATCTAACTTTCTATTCATCTGGAGGCCTGTTTTGAAATCGTCCTGCTTGGTAGTTATCCTGACATTCTACATCACAGCCTCAATCTCCTCCCCCTGCCTTTTTCTCTTTTCCCTGTCACGAAGTTTGTGATCATCAGCAAGAAGTCAATTTTGACTCTTTTTACTCTCAAGAGCTTTTAGAGCTCTTTGCAAATACAAGGAGCACGACCCTGAAAAAAATTTTTCCCCCAGAAAAGGAAAAAGCTCCATTTGTCAATCAGTCATCCTGAGCATAAGTTCTCTTAAAGGAATTCAGAGCAGCCCCTGTCTAAATCCATCAAGGTGGAATGGGGAAGGGGGGGTCACGTTACTAAATAACTGTGATCAGCTTTAAAGTCTAGCTTCAGGGTTATTACTTGCATTGCTTTTCATACTACTCAAACACAGCACAGATGCACAAAAAGGAAATGAAAGAACACCAAATCCTTTGTTCCTGGACAAGTTTGAGGAGCAAAGCATTCTGAGTAATAGAATCTCTGGTTAATTGAATGTTAACCTATTTATGGACAGAGCTTACTTAGAGTAGGGCTTTGGCTGAAGAGCTCAGAAAGATGAATGCCTCTTTTCAGATATGCACAATTTAATGATTCACTAGATACTACTTTGTATGTTTCTTCTGGTTCTTCTATTTTTTTTTTCATTTTATAGTGAATTTTCCATATGTCTTACACAGGATGTTACACGCAGTATTAAAGCAGAAGTGTTTTTTTCCATCTTTGTAAAACCTGTAAAATATTTTATGTTGTAGTTTATCAATTATTTTCTGAGTTGAATAGATTTTGCCTCTCTAATATGTTTTTAGATATATTGCTTTACCAATGATAAATGCCCACAATGTATGTCAATGTCTTAAGTACAAAAAGAGAACTGAAAAACTTGAAGCTATAGGGTGCTTTGATGACTTTCATAAAAGTTAAAAGCAAAACTTTTCCTTAAACTTAATGTGCTCATAAAATGATATCTAGTGTACACAATATTTATTTGGAATACGTTCAACTATAAATGGGAAAAGACAGAAGTAGATCACAGGACAATGAAGCACCTTGAAAATACTAGATATATGATTTAAAGAGATCTAAAGTGATTTAATGAGAAACTGTTATTCATTACCTCCTAGCTACACAATGCTATGTTAGGTCCTCTGAGGGTACAACAATTAGGAAGACAAATATTGAGGCCCTACTTTATTTTACACCCTGCTCTAGTCACATAGGGTACATTACGAACAACAAAATACATCCCTGCTCCTTGCCCACACGGAGGGAGAAGGGAGAGCCCAACAAAAAGTAATTAACATAATAAGTGAATTAGATAATGGCCAAGAGGGGTTACACACAATAGATGAAGAAAAACAGATCGGGATAAGTAGAATGGCTGAGTAACAAATTACATAGTGTGACCGTGGTAGGCTTCATGGAGAAGGCAATATTTGAGTTAAGACTTAAAAAAGATGAGGGAGTTATCCAAACATATCTGGGGAAGAGCATTCCAAGCAAAGGGAATGGTCAATGCAAAGGGTGAGAGCAAGCCTGGCATGTTGAGAGACAAGAGGCAGCCCAGAGTGGCTGATGCAGAACAATCTAGGAGAATAGAAGGAGGTAAGGTCAGGAGAGTTTTGCAGGGCCAGATGTCATAGGGTCTTCTAGGCCACTGCCAAGGAATACTCGGAGTAAAATGAAGATTCATGATAACAACTTTTAGCAGAGAAGTGATATGATCTGATGCTGAGGAAATGCAGTAGAAGTTCTAGAAACAGGGACAACAGCTCAGAGATTTATGTATAAATTAGCTGAGACCTGATGATGCCTGATTAAGTTGATTGACTCCCCCATTGGACTGTGAACTCCCTTAGGAAAGGCCCTTCTTGTCCAATTTTTTTCTAACACGAGTTTTGTCACCAAGTAGGTACTTACATATATTTTGAAAAACAAGACATATAACTTTAGTTTCATAGAAAATCTCTACTGTCTCCACACAAGGTTAGGATATAGTGCTATAGACATGTAGAGGAAGGTGAAATCATCTGTAACTTGTAAGGTTTGTAGTGGAGGAAATACTTCAACAAGACTAAAAGGCCTGGTAGTTATGTTAACAGTGTTACTCAAAATATTAATAATAGCAGCTACCATTTATTGAGGATCTACTCATTCCAGGTGGTGTGTTAAATGTTTTTCATGTCTCATCAATTGCAAAGATCAGAGAAGGGGATCCTCAGCATAGGATATAAGGAAGTAGCTAGTTTTTTCACTTTGTGGAAAATCTGATGCATAGTATGTAATGGGAAATAAAACTGGAAATGCGGGTTGAAGCTAGATTATAAGGGACCTTAAATTCATACATGTAAGTGTTTTGGATTATTCAGGTTTGTGAAGTTTATTTGTTTATTCAGTAGAGGAATGATAGTTTTAAAGCTGAGTTTGGGGAAGATGAATATAACTCTTAGATTATCTTTGGGTCATTCCTTACAGAATAAAACTAGATGAGCATTTGTTTCTAAGATCAAAATCACTGTTTTATCATTTGGAAGCATTGATGTAGAAAACAAGAATGACACACCCTAATATTTGTATGAGCCTATGTAGTTTATAAAACTTTGCATCTGTATTACCTCACTTGATCATCACAGCAATCCTGCTAGGTGGCATTGTTATCACATTTTACAAATTGAGATAATTTATGTAAAAGCACAGTCTGGCCTATAGTAGATGCTCAAGAAATGTTAGTTGAAGGTTATGACACCCTACCAAGTTTGTACAGTGCTGCCAACATAAGCACATGGTGGCAACTTTGTGAACATAATTGTCAGATATTGGGAATGATGACAGATCTGATGGTCATTTCAGAAAAAGTTCCAAAATTACTTTGAAGGGTGGACTAAGTGCTGGTGTCGGTGCATAGCTTCCCAAGAGTATTTCAAAGGTGACTGTAGTGATATTCAGCAATGAGGTATGTAGCACTTTTTCTAGGATGAGTACACAAAATTAATTGTCCAACCTCACACACAAACACACACACACACACACACACACACACACGTGCACGCACATGCGAGGTCTGACAATTAAATTCATGAGCTTGCCACCATGCACTTACGTTGGCGGCACTGTACAAACAACTTCGTAAGGTTTCATAACCTTGATATATCTGTGTCTCACAGCTGTGTTCATGTCGAGACGTGGCGGTGTCTTGCTTAGTGGCGTTCATTATTGTTGTTGTGTGTTTTTGTGTGCTGTCGTGAGAATGTCAGAGTTTGAATTATAGCATTCAATAAACATTAAATTTCTTGTTAAACTTGGCAAGAATGAAAGTGAACACGTTACTCCAAGTTTATGAGGATAATGCCATGAAGAAAATGGCAGTGTACAAATGGATTTAGTGTTTTCCTTAAATGGATTAAGACGTTTTGATGATATCCAGGACATCCAGGACATCAAAGGTCAGATGATGACAGCTCCAATGACCATTCCAAAAAAAAGTTCCAAAATAGCTTTGAAAGGTGGACTAGGCGTTGGCATCAAGACATAGCTTCCCAAGAGGAATACTTAAAAGGTGATCGTAGTGCTGTTCAGCAATATGTTATGTAGGATTTTTTTTGGATAAGTTTGCGAACTTTATTGTTATACCTCTCGTGTGTGTGTGTGTGTGTGTGTGTGTGTGTGTGTGTATTTTTTTAAAAATGTACTCATGCACAGCCTTTTAAGGTGGTACATTCTTCAATCCCCTCATTGAGATTTCCAAAATGTGGTATTGTTCATTAAACATTTCTGGGGGAAAAACTAAGGTCCCAGCACAATGACATGTGGCATAGGTACAGTGTGGTTTATCAGTAAGCATGGCATGGGCTTTGAATTCTTATAACCTTGGTTTCAGTCCTGATTCCATTGCTATTTTTCACCTGTGTGGTCATAGGATAGTCACTTAACTTCAGTTTCTTCATGTGTAAATCGCAGATGAGAAGGCCGTGTTGGCAGGTTTGGGTGAAGATTAAAAATAACCCACGTGAATGTCCATTTGCAGGAGCTCACCACTGTGAGGGAGCCCATGGAGCTGTGCTCCCTCAGATAGAGGCAGACAGGCACACAGGTCATTTCACTAGAACTTGCTGTATGGTACAGTGTAACAAAATATTGCATTTGCTTGAGTGTTTTGGGCATTAACTTTACCAGGATATTTCTACAATAAATGTAATAGGTACCTAGTTCACAGTTCTATAGAAAGCTAAAATGAAAAATTAAAATAAAAATAGTATGTTATGTTCAAACTATCAGGATAAAGAAAAATTGAGTATTTGTAAGCACAGGCATTTAATCCCACTGCAGTATGCAGCCTCTAAAACGCCTCTCAAAAATCCCCACCTCTTGGGATTCTCACTGTTGTTCAATCCCTGCCCACCTTGAATGTGGGCTCACTTAGTGATCCCTTCTGATGAACAGTATATGGCAAAAGTGGGGGGACAGCACTTCTAAGACTGAGTTACAAAAAGACTCTGGCTTTTGTCTTGACTACTCTCTGGGGCATCCCTCCTGCCACCCATATTCCCCTCTCTCTTTCTTTGTTGCTCTGTTTCTTTTTCTCATCACCAGATGCCATATTTGGAGAAAACCCAGGCAGCCCATGGAGAGGTCCCATGTGGTGAGAAACCACATGAGTGAGGGACCTTCTAAATGCTGCCAACAGGCACTTGAACAGCTTGGAAGCGGATTCTCCAATGCCAGTTGAATTTTGACGCAACTTCAGCCCCAGCCAACAAATTCGACTGTACCATGAGCTAGAGGCTCTCAGTTAACCCACACCTAGATTCCTGACCCACAAAAACTCTAAGATAATAAGCTGCTAAGGTTTGGGGTAATTTGCCACACAGCAATAAATAAGTACTACATCCAACCTGGAACAAATACGTGTATTTTTCTAAGCACAGGAATATTCGTACCTCATTTAACTTGAATATTTTAACAGTATAATGAAAATCTTTGTTTTACTTCTGTACTAGGGTCTTTGCATTTATGTATGACATATATACCATTAGAAAAGAAAGAAGAGAAAATCTAATTAGAGGATGACTATTTTGACTTTTTTTTTTTTACTTAGTAGAATCACTAGGTGAAATATTATTAGACTTAATGAAATTTTTTACAAAGCAAAGGTCTTTTATTTTTACCCACTAATAAAAAAGTCAGGGATGGCATAACATTACTGAAAAGCACTTTGTGAGTACTGCAGTAATATATCACAACTTAGGGTCCAGGCTTAAAAATGAGATCTGTGTACAGAACTCTGGCTGCTCAGAAGAGTGCTAGAAGTAAGCATAACAATGGAATCTCAAGAAAAGAAGGATCTTTATAACTGAAAGCAAACATTTAAATTTTATGCTACCAGATGAAACTGCAAATATGTTCATCATCCACTTTTTTAAAGTTAGGGTACAAGATATATAATAGCACTAATAAGTTGAATTTGTAGGTCTTTCTTCATGTCTGCTCTTCATACTGTTCATATCTGCTCTACGTTGTTTCATATTTTCAGTTGGGAAATAGGTCAGATTAATATTTTTTGCCCCATTTTAATATGATAAACAGGGATTTGGTTCTATCACCTTGGGGATGCAGATTGACTAAACCATCTTTTGTTGTAATAATTTAAAAATTTTAGTTTCTACCTCATGGAACATGTATTTATCTAGCATCTATCTGTCTGTCTGTCTGTCTGTTATCTATCATCTACCATCTGTCATCCATCCATCCATCCACCCACTCACCTACCCACCCACTTATCCATCTATCTCCTGTACTTATCCACGGTCAGCTATCAGACCATCTCAAACCTCTGGATGACCATGACCCAGGAGTTAAGGCAAAAGATTCTCATCATTTCTAAAATAACTGCTAATGACACACACTAAAACCGAGGCTCGGAAACATGAATACTTAACTCTTTAAGGGGATCTCAGATATTCTATACTGAACCCATGGACACTTATTTTAAATACAAGGCTAACAAATTTGGCTTTGTTAATTTTTGTTTCCAAGACCAAAGCAGAATAATGGAGAAGAGACTGAGAAATGGGAGTGAGAGGCTGACACTGACAGAATTATGACAGCAAGGAGGGATAAAGAAGGAATTAAAAAGCAGCCATGAGACCAGAAAAAGCAAATTTTGAACACTTTTGAGGTGGTGATGAACATTATGACCTGTTTCAAAGTGCTCTCCAATAATTAATGCCCATAATTATCAACCTCAATCATTAAACTATCAAAATAAGGTCAGCAAGTTTAAGGAGACACAGTAATTGTAGCTGGTGTGTTTTGAGTATTTATTTGGTAGCAAGAATTTTGCTGGTCTTTTACACACAGTACCTTTAATCCTAAAGGTTTTGGAGACTAATGCATAAGGATAGAGTTTGCTAATCTGGAAATCCAATCAATCGTACTCTACCTATCATTCCTCCAGGTAAGTGAAGTGTTAATCTTTGTGTACTTCGGTGGGGAAAGAAGTATATTTTCTGCTTGGGATGAACAGGATTTTAAAAAAAAAATTTAAATTGTACAATAGCAGAATACACTGCTTTGTTAGGTAGTGAGGTTCCCAACTCTGAGAATGTTATAGCCGTCGGTACTTAACATTTTCCATGGATGCTGGAGACCTATTTCTATACAGAAAAGGAAATGAATTGCTAAGAACTTGTCTCCTTTCTAAGAATCCATGTCTCAAAAATATAATTTCATCCTAATACGCAGTGTTTCTAACAACTCATAAGTGGTGAAGAAAGATTTGCTGCTAGCTGAATTATTATTCTTTACAGCACAAAAATAGTGTGTTCAACCCTTCTTGGCAGTTGCATTTAGCTGAGCAATTTTTTGTGTCTTTAATTCTTTAGTGTCAAATGGATCACTGCATGTTCAATGCTTAATTACCGAATCTTCATCATTTCCAAATACTTTGTGCTTAATATTTATTAAAACCCTTTTTTCAGTGAGACAAACCTCATCTACCATCTGAAATCTAATTTTCCTGACATTTTGTAGATAGTAGTTATGAACTAATAATATACAGTGCTATTTGAAATTATCATTCCTTATGTTATACTATGAAATTAATTTTTCCTTTTGATTTCTAATACGTTGCTCTTGTTCTATTCAAAGAACAGTAGGGTGCCCTCCTAGTGATAATTTTGACCAGTCATTTTAAATTGCTATTCAAAATGAACTGAGTGGTGTTTCACATGAACATTTCTATTAAATTTCCCATGATGTTACTTATGATTAAAAAATAACTACTATGGTAAAAAAAAAAACCAAAGGAATATATAATTGAGCATTTTATATCTTACTCAAAACAGATGAAATAAACCTAAGTCAGCTTATGTGAGTAACGATAAATACTTGTATGAAGAGTTTCATTCATTAATACGAGTACATTAGGCCATTCATCCCAGGGCTGGCTTATCTATTAAATTTAGTAGACACAGTGTGTGGAATTCACAATATTTTTAGGGACACACAAAAATATTTTATTTGAAAATCAGAAAAAATATGGACTTTTAGGTCAAACAAAATATCTTAACATGTAATGTTAATATATTCATCTTTATAACAATGCAATTATAAAATATAATTAAAAAACACTTATTTTTAATGAAAAAAGTGGTCCACAAAAGCAAAAGTGCCCAGGATCTATGCAGATATAATATGGTCCAGATTCACTTATTCTGATAAGATTTACTGAGCTCCCTGCTGTTTGTCAGGGACTGTGTTAGAGCTAGTTTATGTGTGGGGTAGGGAGAAAGTGGGGTGAAGTGGCAGATTGGATAAAATGAAAAGGACCCAGCTTTTGTCCTCAAGGGACACATGAATTCCTAATCAGTGGAGAAGGTATGTGAATTGATCATTATAATGCAATGTGGTAATTGATATTATTGATATAGACAAGACACAAGGGAAGCACTAAGGAGGCAGTGACCAGCTTTGCCTGATGGCAGTGGTGGTAGGAGGATTCATATAGCACGTGATAGTTAAATTGAGTCTTAGGAAATCAGATGGATTAATAAGGGACTAATGAGGCGGGGGGCAGGTTCTTGGTGAATAGGTAGCATGGGAAGACGTCTCGGGGAGTGATAGGCCTTAGTAGTTTCCACCAACTGCAGACAGTTCATAATGGCTTCACAGAGTATTTGCAGACATGCTAGGGGTTGTGGAAAATGTAGGCAGGGTCCAGAACAGGAAAAAGGCCTAGGTATCATCATTGCCATGTCAATGAGATTGTATTTTATTCTATAGGATAAAGAGTATATTTCTTAACCTTGTACCATCTGGCTGCCACTTATAGTACCATCTGCCAAAATGCTCTACCAAGTGGATTTACTCTCCCCCTCCAGCTCTTGTACACATTTTTACTTCATCTGAAATGCACTCTGGCCTTCTCTCAAAACAGCCATCTCAACATATCTTTCTTCCTTGAATCCACCTTGGCCCCAGGCAACATACTTACAAGTTCAAAGCTGAGAAGAACTTTGAGATTATCTAGTTATTAACCTCCATTTTACTGAAAAACTGCGGCCCAGAGGGATCAAGTACTCATTCCCATCTCCAGAGTCAGTGAGAAATGGAAGCAAAGTAGAACCAAAGTCGTCTGACTTTTGGAAGGAACAGTTCTGTAGCAATTGTCTTCACACTTCATTTGGTAGTTAATTATGTACCATCTTGACATAACTGATGACTTCAACTATTGAAATTTTACTGTTTAATTTCTTTATACCATGATGTATTTCTCAATCAAATGTTATCAGCCTGTGGGCTGGAACTGCCTCTTATAGTGATTTCCTATAGGACCTAAAGCTTTCACATATCAGGAAGCCCACAAATAGTCAATAATCTGATTTAGTTTCCTTATAGTCATGAAATAATTTGCCTACATTATACATATTATTAAATCTATGCCAACACAGAAAACAGCACCTATCTTACTTTGGGTTTTCAGAAGCAGGGACTGTGATAAAGATCCTGTGCTCTTGATTTATTGGAAGTACTCTCGAAAAAATCTTGGGGAGAGTGAGGATAAAGGAAGGGGAAAGAGCAAATGTGGCCTTGGCTGCCTGATCTACTGGGGTTCCTGGAGTATAAATCACTCCTCAGAGTTGTCTTATTTTGAGCAAGGAGACCAGCCTTTTCAATCTTACTCAAAGCAAGTCATTGTCTGTGGACTGCCCCATTGTTGTGGTGGCAGTGGTGGGGAATATAATCTCCTTGTCTTTTAAGGAGAATTCTCTAGGAAGTGGCAGGAGAGCAGCTGTGAACCACGGGTAGACAACACACAGCAGCTTGGGATGGATGTACTGACTCAGCAAAGGAAATCTGGGCAGAGCATCTGTGGTATCCATTACTGCTCTCATCTGGTGGACAAAGAAATGCCCCAAAACAAACAAATAGAACAATCCAAGGAAACAAAACAAAACAAAACAAAAAACAGATGCTAGGACCAAAGAATTAATCTTCTCCTTGGAAATTCTGGCCTTTTCTACTAGATCATAAATTTTCTCAAATTATTCTCTCAGAAACTTACTTAACCTAATGTCTATATTGATCCTTATTCTAATAAAAAACAGGTTTAATGTACAAATTATTCAGTTCTCCTACTGGCATAGCTTGCTATCTCAGAGAAATGCAGTCACTTGCTGAGAAAAAAAAAAAATACCATAGATCTCAGAGATGAGATCATTTCCAAGGTTTTGAAGAAGAAATACTATAGTTTCCTATTTTGCCTCCAAATAAACCACAGTGACTGAGGGAAGCACCAAACCTACAAATTAATCCTCCACTCACACCATCCCCCACAAAACCACCAAATAATTTGCTCTACAGATAATACAAAGAAAAAGAAAGAAAGAAAGAAAAATAAACTAAGTTCCACGTAAATTGAGTTTTTTTCTTAAAGATCTCATCTGGTATAGAAATGTCTGTTGGGTGCAGGGGCACAGTCTGGATAAATCACGATCTGCTCATCAGTGTGTGGTCTGGCTGTGCATGACAGGTCCTAAACACACCCTCCCTTTGGACCTCAAAAATAATTTTGCAAGTTCTAATCTTAGTTTGAGCCCAGCCATTACAATTCCACTAGGTCTCGGCTAATTCAAATATTCTCATTCCCATCATTTTTACAAAAGCAAGTCCACATTGTACTCCAACCATGAACACCTCAGTTTATTCCAGTGAATCTGCATTGCCTCCCATGGAGGGCATGACTCTGAATCAGAATTTGGGCTTAGTAACTGAAGGAGACTTTGTGCTTCCAAAAGCTTCACCCAGTGATGCTGGGCAGCAAGGGAAACCCCTGGGCCCATGGGGTGTGTGTGTGTGTGTGTGTGTGTGTGTTTTCTATAGTCATCTTTTCCTGCTGCTCCTGGGTTGATTTTCTTTTTATCTTCTTTATTTTGTATACTTCTCCCAGTGTGTAATTTAGAATAACTCAGCATTCCATTGGAAAGCTATAGCAGGTTCTTGCAGATAGGCTTGAAAACCAGGAAACAGCTGGGATTTCAGTCCCTGTGCTATTATTTCCTTTATTAGCTCCTAGGCCAGATGCCAGCAGTCCCTGGGGCTTTACATATAATATTGTGAATATATGTAATTAGTAATAATAACTTATAAGAAAACTGGAGTCAAAACTTTCATATTGTCTACTTTTTTCTTGCATTTATACCTAAATACACTGATGGATTTGGTATAGAAAGAAAAAACAGTTAACAAATAGGCACTCAAAAATGTTTCCCTGAGAAAGCAAGCATTTTGTCATGCAACTTCTGTAATTATAATTATTTAACCCTCAGATTGTGTTGGAACTCATGAGAAGTTAAAAAAGCAATCAGAACACATGCTTGTCCCCAAACCTTCCTTAGCTTGTATTTCACTTTGCACATTTTTAATATTTAAAAATAATTACAGAATCATTTAAAGTGGGTGTATTTCCCCATCACTTATTATAATTACTAAATAAATAAGTTTTAACTAGAAGGTTGTGGAGGAGAGGAAAATTCTAGGTAACTTCATATATTTTAGCACGGGAGGCTGGGAGAACAGAGGCAACACAAAGGGGAGCTTGGGAAAGGGAAATCTTTTTGGTAGGAAGATAATACTGGTTTTGTACATGGCATATTTGAAATGACTTGGGATGTCCAAATGGCGATTCCATTTGGAACTCTGAGGATGCGAGGAGAAATAAGACATGATGAAAAGTTTGGGAGTCATTACCAGCATTGATACCCATGGCTCTCTTCTAAATGCCACAAATGTATTCACCTGTATTTAAGAGAATGAATGTTCTAGGCATCACAGGGATTATACAAGAGGCGCAAAGCGAGGTCAGGTTGTCTGTGGACCATTACAGGATGACCCCGTCAGAACATCTGTGAGGGCAGGAGGACAGCAGCTGAGAGACTCCACTCTATATGCTAATGCTTTTAATGGGCTTGTCCTGATGAGAATTCAGGAGATAGAAATTGGCCAATTTTCATTTCCATTCAACTGATAAGGGGTGGCCACTGGGACATTTTAAGCCCTAGGAGATTATGGGTTTTGGCTTGACTTCCCACATAACTAAAGGAGGCCACAATTTCTCATGATTTCTTTTCCAAGAGGGTAGAAAAATGAGGAATGGGGAAACTGTTATTGGTCCTCGTTCTGAACTTGAAGAGGAAATTGGTTGATGAAGTGAAGTGATTGAAACTAAGGAGGACAAGTGTCCACGCTAGGTCATCTGAAATCGATAACCAAGAGTGAGAAGTCGGCCTTGTCAGAGGTATTCCCTGGACTTCAGGGGGACTGGCATTTTAAAAGGAGAGAAGAACAGATGGGCATAATTCCACAGCAAAATTTTGGAAGGAAAGAAAGTTTAAGAGAACTGGAAAACATTCAAGTATAGGATTCTAACTATGCAATTTCTTCCCCTCCTCCAAGCTTTATTGAGGTATAATATAATTGACAAATAAAATTGCGGTGTATTTAAAGTGTACAGTGGGATGGTTTTATACATATATAATAAAAAGATCCCTCCATTGAGTTAATTAACACATTCATCACCTGACATATTTACCTTTCTTTGATGAGGATATTTAAGGTCTACTCTGTAAACCAATTTCAATTATACAATACAGTGTTATCAAATATAGATACCATGTTTATACATTAGATCCTCAGAACTCATTCATGTTAATGAGGTGAACGTTTGTACTCTTTTAACAACTTCTCCCAATTTCCTTCACCCCTAAACCCTGGCAACTACTTTCCTACTTTCTCTTTCTGTGAGTTCAACTTTTCTTTTTTAGGTTCCACGTGTAAGTGATACCATGTGGTATTTGCCTTTCTTTGTCTGGGTTACTTCACTGAGTATAATGCCTTCCAGGTTCATCCAAGTTGTGGCAAATGACATTGGATCTTTGTCCATTCATCCATCGATGGACACTTAGGTTGTTTCTACACCTTGGCTATTACAAATAAAAACTATGCAGTATCAAATTATCTTAGAGAGTAAAAAAAATTAAAAAGGAGACTTTATTAATGAAATTAAAGATAAATCAGGAAAAATTTTGACAATCCCAGATTTTCATGTACAAGCATTTAATAAAAAAAAGAATAATTTATCTAAATAAATAAACCAGTTCTCAGGATACTAAGATTTGCTTCATTAGATGGAGCTTTCCAAATTATTCATTCTATTTTTGTTGAATTGCACAGGGAAGACTGAGGATTAGAGCAGCTAAATGGATGGGTTAAGGTCAGTTTTTTAGTGATGCAACCATGAGTGCAACCAATGTTTTCTAATTCTCAGTTCAGGCTCTTTGTCACATCAGAGCTTTCTCAACAAAGATCTGAGGATTCAAAGGGATCCAAAAGTTTTTCTGGAGTGAAAGGGGACTCTGAAAGAGCTTGATCTTGTGGTACCCCACCCCTCACCACCTGAGCCTGACTTTCAACTAAAGAATTATTCAACTTTCTGTTTTATAGATATGGTGACAAAGCATGATCTAGTTTTTAAAGGGAGTTGTGTTAAAATGTTTGAAAACTTGCCCCATTCCATGCAGTGCATTAGTTACAATTTCTCAAATAAGAATATTGAACCATGTCGCACATAAATGAAAATGATTAGAATGGAGTCTCAAATAAAAATATGTATTTTAAAAATTAAATAGAAGGATTTTATTTTTAAATAGCTAGGGCATTTAATAAGCACAGAGGAGACAGTAAACCCAAATCTATCAGAAACCCCCATGATTTACCCTAAACTTAGTAAATTGTAATCTGACAGTAATTTAGCCAAAAGCTTTTGAAGAATAAGATTCATCTTCTAAATACATGGTCAACCATTAGTTGAAAATTTATGAAGTTTGGCACATTCCCTCAGGTATTCCAGTTTCTCTTACTGGCCTTACCTTACTTCCCCCAGTCCTTCATCTTGTGTGCTCAGCCAACAGTTCTGGTGACCCCTCAGATTTGGGGCTGCCCTACCTTGTTAATTGTGAACTGCAGCCCATTTGGTTTTTTCTTTGCTTGCAAGCACCTCTGATGGGGAGGAGTGCGTCATTCAGAATACTTAAGTGGTGCTCCACCCAGTGACAGCATACCAGGACTGGGCAGCTGCTCCCACTCCTTTCTGTCTACTTTACAACCTCAGAGCCCTGTTTCTGCTTTTAGGAGTAGGAGAGGGTGGAGGTCTTGTGTGGCTGGGAGGCCCTGACTGCAGGGTACCTGATGTGCTTTGATGTTTGCCTCTGTTGTAGGTATATTCAAAAGAAGTAGTGGAGTTACCTCTGTACTCTTTGGATGGAAAGTAGAAAAACAAAGAGAATTTTCACTGCCTAAGTCTAAGACTCCAGGATGAATTCCTTTGCTGCTTATCTGAGTTGGACTGCTCCTGTGTCCATCTTGATAGGAACTACTTTCAATGGAGAACGGACATACATACGTGTATATTCACATGAGTAAAGAAAAATGCCCATTTTATATATACATCAATATAGAGTGAAAATATATGTGAAAAAAAGAAAGAAGAAAAATTGACTTCTATTTTTCCCCATCTAAATTTATTCTTAAAAATTGATATTAAATGAAATTTGAGAAAACAATGATATTTTGCCAAATTTTTTTCACTGCAACATGTTTTGCATTTTCATCATGTTTTGTCCATGAATATTAGTATTTTTGCATACACACAATCTGGATCACTTTTCTGTTTTGCTACTTGGTATCTTAATGATCACTTTTAGTGTTATATTAATATTCCATCTTGTTAATTTACTCTAACTTATTTAACTATTCATTTCCTAATGGATATTTACACTGTTTCTAAATTTTGCAATGATACATACATCTGCTTCCAAAAGTAGCAGACATAAATATAATGCAACAAGTAATTTTAAAAACTACTTCTATTATTTTTATAAAAATGCAAGCTATAAATACATCTGAACATTTAGAGCAACAGATTTTTGGCTGTCATTTGAAAGATGGGAGAAGCCTGGTAGGATCTACTTACAAGGGCTGTCGGGAAAGTATCCAGCCATATAATATGAAAAATAGAGGCATTTATGGCTGGATTTTTTTCCAGATAGCCCTCTTATTATTAATACCAAATTTATGTCTCTCTAGTCACTCCTCACTTAATGACTTACTTGCGTAACGACTGATTGGACTTAGGATCAGTTCTCTAGCACTGAGAATCCCCTTTCAGCCTTCGTCTCATCCCTGCAGTTGGTTAGTATTCACTACATGAAGCGTCGGCAATCGCGCAAGACTACCTATTTCATTTTTAAGTGTGGTGTTGTGATATCTACTGAAAAATACATACCCTATGGTACCACGACACGTATCAAGACATCCACCTTTAAGTTCCTCCCTTATCGACTGTTTTGCTTAGTGACCTAGTTATAGGAATGGAACTCGAGTGTTTAGTGAGGTGTGCCTGTACTGTGGTTTCTGATGAGATTTTTAACCCCTTCCCAGCAGTGAGCATATTATATGAGTATATTTTGAAATCCTGGTGGAGTGTCAGCCACATAGTAGGCATTCCAGAAATGTTGGTGCAGTAACATAATTGAATAAAAATGAATATAGGAAATGGGGAGTGATGACAGGCAAGTGCAGATGGTCCTGGAGGCACATTTCCTTCCTCCTCTAGGTAGCTTAGCAGAAAGCTGGCTCATCTTGTTGACAGAACAGGCTTTTGGTTGGCCTCAGTGATCCTGCAGGGAAAAGCTGTTCCCAGGGACCTTGGAATGGAGAACTTGACCTTCAGTTTATACACTTCTGGTTCCTTTTCTATCGCTCTTGGAGATCTTAGAGAAACTAAGTGTTGTTTAGCTCCTCCTAAGCTGGCCTGTAAACAAGTGCCACAGTGTCCACCCTATTCTCTTCCATGGTCCTTCTGGGAGCAAGTCCAGCCTGCTGGCTGATACCAGCCCTTCTTTGCTGAAAATATGGCAATAGTACTTGTACGATACCTACACTCAGCTTGTGTTATGAGGTAATGAAAGTCAGGGGGCAGCGTGCACTCTGCTACTTACCTATTTGTATGTTTTTCCCAAATAAACCCCATGTTATATCTGTACTATGTGGCATTAGGGACCCCATTACATAATAGAGAGAGAGAAATAAAGTTACAGAAGAGAAATAGTTAAGCTTATAGATAACTTCAGACGAAACTTAGATCCAGAGACAAAAACAAACAAACAAGCAAACAAACAAACAAAAAACCTAACCAAAGCACAAAAAGACAGGAGAAAGATAATCATAAATAGACATTAAATGAGTGTGGAGTTCAACTTATACTAACAATAGCAATACTTAGAGTGTGGTGTTTATGCAAAGGTGGACAAATAGACCAGTGGAACTGAGTAAGAAATCCAGAACCACACACACACATGTATGAACACCTAATCTACAGCAATTCAGTAGAGGAAAGACGGTTTTCTCAGTAAAGGTACAATGGAATATCTGAGAAAAATATATATATTTTGAGATGGATAGACCTAAATGTGAAAGGTAAAGCAATAAAGTTTCTAGAAGAAAACACAAAAGAATTTCAAAAACTTGGGATAAACAATGATTTCTTAAAGAGGACGCAAAACATACTCACCTTAAAAATGAAAGATTGATATATTGGACTTCAAAAAATTTAAAACTTCTTTAATCAAAAACACAATTAAGAGAGCAAAAATGCAAGCCACAAAAGAAAGAAATTGGCAATACATATACTTAACTAGAACTTGTTTCCATAATATGTTATAAATTCTTACAGGTTCAATTTTTAAAAAAAGATACCAACAACCTAATGAAGGAAAAACTCAAATAGGCACTTCACAAATGAGAATATCAGAATGGCCAATGGGGCTATAAAAAGTAAGGCAATATCATCTGCAAAATGTAAATCAAAACCACAATGTGATGCCACTGCATACCACAATTGCTAGAGTTAAACTAACTGACAATATCAAACAAATTGACAAGGATGAGGTGTAACTTGAACATTCATATTTTTAATGGGACTATAAATTGGTACAACCAACTTACAATTTAGGAAAATTGTTTGGCAATATATGTTGAGGTTAAGCATATACCTAAGACTCAACAACTCTATTCCTAATTAAATGCCCGAAGATTATACCGTAGTACTGCAGTACATGTACCATAATGTAACGTACTGTTCATAGCAGGTCTGTGAATCATCATTATAACAGGAAACAACCCAAAAGTATGTCAACAATTGAATGGATAAATAAATTGCAGTATATTAAAATCATAGAATACTACATAGCACTACTGCAGCAGCCTGAGTAAGTAACACGGGTGTAATGTTGAGTGAAAGAAGCCACATGATAGCATACATACCATACGTTATTCATACGATGTTTAAGAATAGGCAACACTAACTCATGGTGACAAAAGTCAGAATAGTGATTGTTTGAGGCTGGAATGTTGAAAGGGCATGAGGGAGGCTTTGATAATGCTAGAAAGGTCCTATATTTTCATCTTGGTGATGATTAGATGATGTATAAGTAAAAATTTGTCGACCTGCTACTAAAGATTTTTGTATCTACTGTATATTATACTCAGCAACAATAGCAAAAATGTTAGCATTTTGCTTAATCTCAAATTATACATTTTCACTAATATACAATACCAAAGATAAAAATTACCTGTTTTACCCTAATCTCCATTCCAAGATATCTCTCCAGAATGTGGCAGCTCCTGGGGTGCTCAGGTGCAGCAGTCACAGATGTTGAAGAAAGGCTATCTGTGACTTAGTAAAAACTTGATTGTGTCTATAGTGAAACAATAATCCAGACCAGATCACTCACATTGGCCAGGAACCCGGCACGTCCGAGGAGGGGTGTTACTGGGTACGTCGTGTGACTTACTATCTGGTTCCTACTCAGCATTGAGCCCCTCCTTCCTCCATCATTAGAACTGTGGGACTGGCTCGTCTCTGCCCGATTGCTGCTACGTCTACTCCATCTCCACGTCTACCAATCCCACCTATAGCTCTGCTGATGAATTATGCAGTGGATTTCACACACTGCCTTTCTCCCACCCTCCGTCTATAGTACTAATGTTGTATTCTCTCTCTTAACATTGTTTAACCATCTGTTAATCCAGTCTTCTGCCCAAGGGGGTTAGTGGGGAGGCATGATTTGAAGGTTCTGCCGAAGTGTTTTACAGTTGGGGATAGTCCATTAATTGTTGATTTTGTTTGTGTTCAGCATTCTGCTTCTATCTGTGCTTTTAATTGATGCTAGCTTGCCCAGGGGCTCGCACTGGACCCAGCTGTATAAATCAAATAAATAAATAAACAAACAAATAAATAAATGAAGTAAATCTTCCCTGGAATAAATAGATAACAGCTTTTCCGACCTTTTTTTTTTCTTTCCAGCCGTGCTTGTAAATGTGTCCTGAGGCTTATATGTGAGGGACGTACCCAGAGTTTAAAGAAATAAATAGTAAGCATCCATGGCTAAAGATGCAATCACATAACTGACTACACTCTTTCATCATAGCCTGAAAGCTATGGGGAGATTTGGTATATTTCCATTCACTTCATTCTACTCACGCCTTTATTTCCAATTGCTCTGCTAGTTTCTTTCCTAGTTTCCTCTCCTAGTTTCTTTCAAAGGTAAAACAAAAAGCAAAATAAAATGAACAAGCAAGAAGGGAAAAGAAACAAAATCTCAGTGAAGTAGTACTATCCATGGGGCCATGGAGACATCTTAAGAACGTACTTTCTTCCACACCAGAGGAAGGAGCTGACTGGCAGTGCCAATGCAGGCCGCTGAGCAGGCACCGTCCGCCCAGGCGGAGAGCAGAGTGCAAGCCCGTAAGGATGCTGCTGATGTCTGAACAGAGCCTTCAGGTGTGCCTCTGAGCCTCTGCCCTTGTGTGTAAACAACACGCCCAGTTAGTGGCTGCTCCCTGAACTTGAATCCCAGAATGAAAAGCAAAGTAAGGCCAACCAGACCCTGACCACAGCTTGTCCTCAAACCATGAGTGAGAAATAAAGGTTTGTTCTATTTAATGTTATGTTTCACTATGGGGAAAGCCATCTAGTAGGGGGACCATAAATTCTTCCAATTTCCAGGGATAGAATCATAACACCTCAGAATTAGGAGGGAATCTTGCCGATGGCATCTAATTTTCTGTATCTCCGTTATACCATGCTGGAGTTGGCCATACTTTGTCTCCAATATTGGGGTATGAGCCAAATTTTAGAGAAAAGTTCTGAGTACTAAAATTGTTTCCCCTTAAGTTGATTGCTATATGTTGAGGAGGCAGTTTAGTCTAGTCAGACAGACATGAGTTTGAATAATGGTTCTGCCACTTAATAGCTGCGTGGCTTTGTGCTTTGAACCCCAATTTCCTTGTGTGGTTGCACACAACTAATAATACGCATGTCATAAGATTAAATGAGATGGTATATATACCTGGCACACAGTAAGGACTCCAGAAATGGTTATTACCCTCTTCTCTTGCATCTCATAATCTAATTTATAGAATGAACTTTCAAATATTTAGACATCCTTTTTCAGCCACTGTTCTCATACAGTTGGTTCTTTGAGACTTAGTTAATTTTATCCCAATTATATCTGTTCTAGCTAGACATGGTTTACTGGCCAGCCAGCAGCTAGCTTTGCAGATCCTAATGTATTCTCTATAGCTCTCAGCTTTGCATCAACCACAAATTTGATCAGTATGTTGTCCGTTTCCTCACCCTAATTGTTAATAAATATACTGCAGGTGTTTCATCAGCCAGGCTCTTGGAGTCCTTTGGAGTTGTAAGCTCACATGTTTTCACACAACACTCAGATGTTCAAAAATATATATATATATGGTTTATTCCTAATTTTCCTCACGATCTTCCCATCCCAGTGTGTGGCAAGTAAAAATAGCTTCGTTTTAAACTTTCCAGCCCAAAATATCAATTTTTGTGAGTTTAGATGGTTTTGTTTTAAATGCAGTCTGGAGGGGGGTAAACGCTCAACCTTTCAGATTTGCTTTCCTCCCTGCCTTTTCTTCCAGATGGCACCTGGGTAACTTAAGGGAACTGTGAACTTGCTGCAGGGTGGGGACTGGGTTGGGGCTACAGACTTTGCTAATCTTATGCTGGTCCTTGGGTTGGTCTCCACTCTGGTGGTGGGTGGTGGGTGCACGCTTCGTTAAGTGTGCCCTGGTGGCTGTCTGCTGAGGTGTCGAAGCTCTGCCCCCTCCCTCTGTTATCCACATTGAAGCTTGTTGCTGATGCAACTCAGAGTCCATTCTCCTATGTGGTTAAGACTCTCTGAGAACCCAGTCACCTCTCCTGCCAACTTGGATCCACCTTCTTCCTCTCTGCTCTGTGGACCCTCTAAGATTTAGCTTGGATTCCCATTGGGTCTCAGCTTTGGAGGCCCAGTCTGTACCATGTGGCCACAGGGTTATTGTGTACCTATTGCTCAGTCCCCAGCCAGATCTTCTAGTGAGTTATAGATCCCCTGATGGAAAAACTGAGAGAAATTGCTGATTAACAGCATGGACTGGAGACAACCTGCCTGGGTTTGATGTCCAACCTCACCACCTACCAGCTGAGTGATCTCAGAAAAGCTACTTGACACAACTGTGCCTCTATTTTCTCTTCTATAAAATGTGGTTAAAATAATAACTATCTTCTAGGTAGGATCTTTGTGAGTTAATACATGAAAAGTGCTTAGAATTGTGCTTGGTAAGCACAGGGTATGTGCTTGATAAATATTAGCTAGTAGAAAATTGAAAATAGGGTGCGGCACGTTATTTAACCTCTTCATGCCTAAGTATTCCCATATGTAAAATAAAGACACTAATAATAACTTCTTCATAGTTGTCTTATTACTATCAAATGATTTAACATGTAAAGGAACTGGAATACAGTTTGGCACAAAATAAACCCTTACCATGTCATTATTTTCTTGCTGGTCCCAGGCCACAGGAGAGCAGCACAGCCAGAAGGGCCAACCCAGATTCGTTCTCTGTCTGCCATGCTGCTCTTGTCTGGGTGGATGGATGAGACAGTTTTAGAGAATGGGACATTCTTGGCCTGAATTTAGCTTTCCCCTCAATCTAGTGTCATGTCACTTTCTTCCCAGATGTCATGCCTTCCCCAGGGTGAGCTTCCTCTTTCTGTCTCCTATGCCCTTCAACCCTGATCAAATGGGACAAGCTCCCCTCTTCTCTTCCTTCCAGAAGGCATCTCCTTAAAGTAAAACTCTATTATCAAGTTGCTTATGTCTGACTCTGTTAATAGAACTTAACAAAATTAGGATTCCTTTTTCTCTCCATATAAATTTGATTCTCAAGTTCACTTCCAGCCTGTTGACTCAAATCCAAAATCAACTTTGAAATGATGAACCTCAAATGAATAAATATTATTAGTTTAATGAAGGGAATTCACAAAACAATAACATATATGCAAAGGGAATTCACCAAACAATGGGACATCCATCTGTGTGTGTGTGTGTGTGTGTGTGTGTGTGTATTTAATATCCCAGTACAACTGACAATGATGTCATTTAAGAATCCCTCTGACACCTTCTTTCTAGCTGCTGTTGGATCACCACTTGGAAAATGTGCCCTAGAGTGGCTGACCAAAGAGAGAAACAAGTTTTACAAAAATCACAAAACATCTGGGAATCAGGATTTATTTCCTGTTTTTGTAATAAAGAAATGGAAAGTAGTATGAAGTGAGTACCTCCTCTGTGTCAGACATTATACCTGGGTTTACATATATTCACTGAGTCAGGATCACTCATTGAGATCCATATATGCATGTGGCTAGTAAGGAACCATGGATACAGTGGTTAAAAAAGAGGGGAGTTCCCTGATGGTGTAGTGGCTTAAGGCTTTGGCGTTGTCGCTGTCAGTGCTGCGGCCTGGGTTCGATTCCCAGTCAGGGAGCTACCCACATACCAAAATGCAAAAAAAAAAAAAAAAAAAAAAAAAAAAAAGACATATTCTCATAGAACTAATAATAGCTCTATGTGGTGGTATTATTATTATCTTTATTTATAGAATGAAGGAATGAAGGTGTCAGTGAAGTTAAGCAATGGGGTGAATTTCGTGGAGTCAGTAAGCAGTAGACCCAGTCATCTGACTCCGAGGCCCATGCTCTTTCCATGCAGTGTGGCAGTGAACTTAACTTTTGCAGCAGGTTGACAGCGACTCCAGGGATGTATGTTCTGGAATCTCTGAAAAAATTGACTATGAATAAAAAGAACACTCTGAAATTTAATGCAAAATTATGCTTGTGTGTTGATATGTGCATTTTTTTCTGAAGAAAATCTATAGCTTTCATCAGATTCTCATAAAAGCCTGTGAGTGAAGAGCTGGCTTTTCCTTGAGTGTTTGCAGATAACTTCATCTTGGCATTACCACTGCTCTAAATGTGCGTTTTTCCAGGCCCACTGGAGGGCACAATTCTAAGCAAATGAGGTTTCTGAGCAGTAATGGAAAAACACAGAAGGTGGGGAGAAAGTGGCTCCAGAAATTGATGCTCAAATAAAGTACCGAGCCATTCATATAGATGAACTCAAACCTCCAGAAGGGCGGGACCCCCACCTGTCTTCCACATGCCCCCTGCTTGCATTTTGCCCTCCATGCTCATTACAGCCTCCTCTCCTACCTAAAAAAGTGTGTGTGTGTGTGTGTGTGTGTTAGATTTGCAGCCATAGTGTGAAGAACAATAGCATTTGCTTCATATCCTGTTCGGGTGGGCTCTGGCCAACACCCTGGTACTTCCATAATATGCACAACAAGACCCTTTGGAGAAGAGAAAGAGGCTGTGTCTGGGGTAAGTCTCAGCACCATCATCTGCTGGTCCACCTTCTATCCCCAGGAGCTGCCTGCTCAACATCTGAAAGTGATCGACCACACTCCCTTAAACAGTGTTCTACTCCAAGGTGGGGTGTGGGGCATGTCTATAAACGTCCAGATGAAAAGAGAAAACCAGACTGAGTGTTAATCCTGAGGTGTCCTGGAGGGTACCACAGAGTGAAGTGCTTATGATTATTGTTATTCTGCATATCTTCCTCTCCTCCCTAGCATAGGCCTAAATACTTGTGGATAATGACCATATATCACCAACTGACTTGTGACATGGTTTATTACATTCTTTAATCCAAAATATATCACTTGAGTGCTGAGTATATTAATTTGGATGGATAACTTTTAAAAACAATATTATTGTAGTGTTCTCTAAGCACCTCTAAATATAGAGAACCACCACAAAAAATGAACACACACACAAAAAAACTAGTCAGCATTTTTATTCTTGGAAATATGATCTAACCAAGCCAGTGTTTACTGTAGCATAAGATCTAGAAACAATTAGAGGTGTCACATATATTTGCATTTTGATGACATTTGCAATGTAAATGACAGGATAATGGAAGAGTTAGGGAGACATTTGTTCCTCTCTGTGCCTTTTGTACTTCTTCCCACAGAGGAGACTGGTTTAAGGAAAGCAGGTCTAAAAACAATAAAAAATTGAGGTAAGAATATTATTTTAATTTTGGATTTATGCATTTCTCTTTTATTGGATGAGGTAGGAAAGCATAGAATGAATGTCACCCAAATGACAGGTGTTAAATGATTTTAAAATGTGTGTACAGTTTCAGAGCATGTCAATAGGGGAGGGGTGTGTCTTTAGAGATATGTTCATGTCTTGAGGTGTCTGTGGCTGTTTTGTGTGTGTCTTTGAATGTATGTCTGTGGCTGTTCAGGTGGTGGGGGTTGGCTGTTGGGGAAGTCTAAAATAATATTTTTTCTAAAACACCTTAGTGTATATATATTGTGATGGCAGTTAATGTGTGCATATATGTTTTCTATGGGTGTATGAGTGGATGTTTATCAGGAATGAAGATTTTAAATTATAATCTTTGATAACCAGAGAGGGCCTTACAAGTCATTGAATGTAATCTCCTAAAATAGAAATCTCTTATCTCTTGGGAGAGTGAAAGACTAAGCTGAAATATGTAACCAAAAGTTGAGCACTAGCCAGTAAACAGATATTTGATAAGCACCAACTGTATACCAGACACAATTCTTAACAAGGGGCATGAAGAAATAAAGTAGTCCCAATCTTCAGGAAGGTGTACATATAGTATAGGAAGAATGCAGTGATTCAATAGAAAAATCAATTATTTAATTATGTGTATAAAATGCCCTGGAATAAAAATACAGTATTCCAGTGATGCATATAACAGGAGATCTGACTTGGACAGTGGGATTAGGGAAGGACTGCAAGAAGAGGTGACATTGAAACTCAGTAATTTCTGCCTCCCACCTGTATTCCGGTAGCAATGTTTCCTGCAAAGTCCTCAATTATCTTCCACCTCACATGTCCTCAACTCCTACTTATTTTGGAAATAATCTAAATGAAGAACTTATGTGTCTTAGGGTAGACCAACTGCCAAAGCAAACAAAATGGTGAAGTTTCACAATAGAAGTTGATTTCTTATTTATGCAACAGTCAAAAATAGGTGCTCCTGGTTTGGTGCTCTCCTGGATTGCTCTTCTCTATGCGGTAATTGAGACCAGGGTCCTTGCATATTGAGCCTCTGCTTTAATTCTAGGCAGAAGACAAGGAAAGAGAGTGGAGTGTAACCTGCAGGAGGTTTCATGTTGGCCACATCTCTTTGGCAGAATTCAGTCATGTGCCCCGTATAACTTGCAAGAAGAGTGGAAATATCAAGCTGTCTGCCCAGGAGGAAGAGTTTGGGTGACTACTTGGTAGTCTTCACCACCCCAAGGCTGTCTCTTGGCAATGCCCCAGGGAGATTGTACCAGTGCTTGCAGTGTGAAACGCAGAGCCCAGTACCCACTTTTTAGAAGAGGAAGCAGGTGACAGGAAATCGCAGATGCATAACATGACTTTTGATACACTAAGACCTGAACTAATTGTTATGACAGTACAGATGTTATTTCAACTTTCAGAGGACTTTATTCTGTCTTGCATCTTGTAGACATTAAAATCTTTGAAGGGGAAACAATAATTTGTATTTCAAAATTGTTATACATCTACGAGTCTACTAGGAAGAAAAACAGTATGAACAAAAGTCCTCTACTAATATTCTACTAGTTATGATATAATCCTATCACCAATCCACATGCTGCCCATCTCTCTTCTCTTTATCAGGATTATTGGCATACATTCTATCCATTCCTACTTGCTGCTGGTTAAAAAGCATTGCAAAGGGGTATTGAAATGTTGATAGATAGCCATGACCCTCGGAAGAGAGATGCCTGTTCTAATAAGCAAAAGAATTTCAATGCACTCAACTGTTATGTGGCACAGTATGTATTTATAGCTTATTGTGTAAAATGATAATAATGACACTATTGAGAGAGGACAAGTTTCTACCAGCCTACATGAAAACAGCATTCATTCTGCAAGAATCAGCTGATTGTCTCTTTGTCAAACCTTCTCTGACCCATTTGAGCCAAGTTGAGCATTTCCTCCTTTGTGCCCACATTGTTCCCAGAATACACTGAATTGTAATAATTTATTGTTGTGTCTGTCTTTGCACTAAGCATGTGAGCTTTCTGATGATGACAAAAGTGTCCCTATTCCCCCTTGAACATTTTGAATCCTCTTTTGAGGAATTTTCTTTCCTTTCAAATGTCTGGTGTAGTAGGGGCCCATGAAATATTTGATGAATAAAAAGTGGGTGGATGAATAAAACAGAATGGTTTAAAGGCAGCTTTAATCAGAGAAAATAAACATGCCTCAAATCTTCAGCCCTGTGTCCGTCCTTTTCAGACTCTCTCCTTCCTTTAGGTACCAGACCTGGGGTAAGAGGATCCACTGTTGCCCGAGCCAGCTGCTAGGCCTGCATCCCTGCCCTGCCTCACACATGCAAACACACTTGGAGCACTGTGCATGCGTTTACATGGCCTCATCTAGCAAACCACGTTCAGGAAGCTTGGCTCACACGGTGGTACTCAACGGCAAAGAAATATGCAGGGCGAGTTGCCTTTTTCCTGGAGAGGTCTCTTTCAAGACTGTGTGTGAGATCTTGCCAGATTTGGATAACCTCTACCATAAAAATAGTAACCCCAGCACAGAATTGTTATGAGGATGAATGCATGTAAAAAGTTTAGTATAAAACTTGGCAGAAAGCAGGCATCTGATCAATGCTGGCCATTCTCCTCATGCTGTCTCCACTGCTTGTTTTATTATTGTAACACAGGCTTCACACCAAAATCCCTTTCTAATCAGCACGCGCTGATTCTGGAGAATGGGAAGAATGTAGTCAGGCTCCTCCATTGTGTGAAATCAAACTGCGTGTGTGTTAGTTATTGACCACCATGATGTTCATTATCTACTGCAGTAAAATTATCTCAATAACATGCTGAAAATCTCAATTTTCTAATAGCCAGTGGTTGGGTATCCCAATTTAACATTCTGAAACAAGAAGTTGGCAGTTCAAAATTCTACTATATGGTTGTTTCTGTGTAGTCTGCAATTGTGTTGAAATATAGAAATTCTAGCTAGACCCAAAGTTAATAAAATTGTGTGACATATAAAGCTGTATGATGGATAGCAACCAATAGCCCAATGCTGCTTTATTCTATCTAATATACTGTTTCTCTGCAAAGGCCAAGAAATTAAAGAACAGTTTTATTCTTCCCTTCCAGCCTGTGCAGGGTAATTATGTATTATTAATAATGCAGCAGCACAAATGATATTAAATGAACTACATTTGTTAATGCAGATCTTATCTAACTGCTTTTTCCATCAGTGGACTGTTTCTCATCAGGGGGTACTAATTAGCTGTAATATGTAGAAAGATGGGACAGAAATCCAATCAGATAAATGGGATCTATTTGGAGAGATCCAGGAAGGAGGAAGAAAGGCATTCGTGATTCTGTGAGAATTAGTACAAGTAGAAAAGATGAAAATTTCTGCTGCTTCAACTTCATTTACATTTTGTGGCTGCAGAAGTTAAAATGCAGTACCACTGGATTGCCAAGCTGCACAGGCCTGCAAATAATTTTATTTATCATGACCGTAACAGTGTTGTCTTTTGCAGTAATAAAAGTGCATATGGCTCTATAAAAATTCCGAATGGTTTGCATGGCCCTTGCAAACATCAAACCTAATGTATCAGGGTAAAAACTGATGTTCTCCAGCTTTCCCCAACTAATGTGGTCTTGCAAGAAACACTCAGGCTTTAAACTTTTTCTTAGAGAAGAAATCATCTGAAGCCCTCAGATGGTATATTCTTGATAAATCCCAGGTTATCTATAAACATACCTGCCAGATTCTCACCCTTCATAAATCTCTGGGAAAGTCCCCACATTGAAGAGTTAATCAGCAGATCCTTTTTAAATTTCCTATCATCTGAGTTAGGTGGCTATGTGGCCCACCTCCACATATTAAAGCAACACTATCTACTCTGTCCGCCTCCCTGAGTCAAGTCCTCCAGCCTTGCTAATGTCAGGGATCCATCAGTGACTCATTTACAAATGAGGTGCCTACCAACCCAACAGAATTAATTATCACTGCTCTTGTGGGATTGTGCTCTCTTTAGGCTACCTTGAGTGAGCCGGGACTCAAAGGGGAAGGTCCCATATTCTCATCATGAAAATAGATGTAAAAGTGAATTATTTGATTTTGGCTAGGTCAGTTCCTCAAATGTAGAGGAGGGCTTGCCACACACTACTTAAAACTTTACTAAGAGCAGGCTGATCTTTGAGATTAATTCTTCTAGACTAAGCCCTTTTGGGTTTTTGCCTGCCTCTTTAGACTTCCCAATGATACTCGTTTCTAAATCCTAACCCAGTAGGCACCAATACTTTTGACTTTCCAATATTAGAAAAATACATTTCTAGGAACTACTGTCTCATCATGGGAGTATTGTGATCTAAGCCAATGCCTGAAACTCCTGCACAGCAGTATTACATTTAAACCTCTGAGTAATTGAACTTGCTTTATGAATCCTTAACGATCATCAATTGAAAACATTTATTCGTACAGTTTTTGCTGGCTCTGCAAAATGCCACACCAACTTATTGAAAAAATTGGGCTCAATACTTTAACTGCCTTTAAAAGGTGACACCATCATTAATCGGAACAGGGTTGGGATGGACACAAAAGATTTTATTAGCCGAGACCCCACTGATCATTGGAAATGTGAAATGTGACCTGGTCAGATAGAATGAGACCTGATGCTTCAGCAATCTGCAAATATTCAACACCTTTTTAGCAAAGTGACCATGAAAATTCAGGAGATGTCATTGTAATATAAAATCATTCAGGCATCAAGGGAAATATATTTGTATACCTCATGACAAAAGGTGAGTGGAAACTCAGGAGTACTATTTACATTTACATATATCTATATCATGTAATTAAAGCCAACAGATAAACACATCAATATGTTAAAACAGATGTAAAAACACATAGATAGACATATTGCACTGAAACCCCGATATTGCATCCAAATGAAATCCTGTATTCCAAATATGCCTCATAGGAGTTTTGCTCAAGGCTATGCTTAGGTATACTCGAAAATTCCCGATAGCAAGTCGCCAGGGAAAACATGTTCTTTTACAGATAATTGCTACTGGCAGTCAGAGACCTAGAGAATTTGATGTGCAGTAATGTGACCTGACTATGTATTAAACTTTTTTGAAGGACATGTGTAAAGTAATTTTTATGTCTCTCACACACCTTGGGTTTTTTTCCCCTTACTTGCTAGCACATTTTAAAACAAGTTTCCTATTTTTAATATATCTGTTAGGTTTTGTCCTAATAGTATTTTATCACAAAAGATATTGGTATTGTTTTCTTTAAAATAAAGATAGCAATCTGGAGATAGGAAAACATCACCTCTAAGTTGTAAGGAATATGTAAACAAAGCAAAGTTATATTATTGGTAATGAATGGATATCAGGAAAAATGTGAGAAATAAGAGTTGCTTGTTCATAGACAAGAGAAATTAGAGATTGACTGATTTCTCTAAGGTTGGGAAACATCTCTGCTGCTATTTAAGGCAATAATCATGAGCTTTTCATTAAATCTAGGGAGTTTAGGAGTAGATGGTTCCTGAGGTATTTTTAAAATACTGCTTCAGAAGCTATAATTAATAACTTGAAAAAAATTATAAATTAGCAAGGACACATATGTGCAATGAATGATACAATTCAGTGAACAAGTATCATCATTGCTAATTACTTTGGTTCTATTTTTTTCTGTGCTATTAAATCATTCTCATTTTATTCAATATTAACATATAAACCTTAATTAGGCATAATGTTAGAAGGTTCCAGAAATATTGCTAAAGGTTCTGAAAGGTAGTTCAGAGGCTTGTTTGGAAAGAATCCTTGGATTAACCAGGGAGTGTAATCTATAAATAATGTGCTTTTGCATTGAGAGTCACATGATTCATTAAGAATTCACATTGGAAATTAGCTTTTAAGAACAAAAAAACAGAGGGGGAGAAATGAAATCAAACCAGCCTGTAGTACAAAAATCAGTGTGGAAACAAGTTACAAAAGATGAGAATGTCACATCAGTTTCTTTAATGACAGGTGGCAGTTCATAGATTTACATGCTTGCATTCTGGTGCCAGGAAGACGAACATCCAAATGACAACTTATCAGGAAAATGATATATGTTTAGTTTCCATTAAGATCATTAAAAGCCACATTCTCTCTTCATATATGCAAATGGGTTTTCTATAGAAACCCATGATCAAGGATAAGATGTGGCCTGCATTCATTGGAAAGCACAAAGAAAGCACTACAGAAAATAGTGATATTCTAGATACTTGGTGGATTAGCTAGGCCACGTCTCTATACTCCTGTGTCTTATGTTTCAGTTATTTTAGGGTTAGTTAGTACTGATGCAAAGGAAAATAGGGAGAAACTAAGGTAAATAACTTTGTCACATAGTATTTCTGGTAAAAGATATGATGGGATAAAATCAAGGGGAAAGCAAAATTTAGAAACAGTTCTTCAAATCTCAGGTGGACTTCAAAGTTTAGAGCCAAAACCAGAATGAATCCTCTCTACCATGGAAATGACACAGCACAGTGCAGGGTTAAAATCCAGGCTTCGAAGCTATAATGCTGATTACTACTCATTAGCTGTGTGACCTTGGACAATTTACTTAACTATTTACTTACTATGCCTCAGTTTCCCCACCTTTTGCATAAGCATAAATACTGTTTTTCTTTCCTTTTTTTTTTTTATGGTTCCCTGGCTGGGAATTGAACCCAGGCTGGAGCATTGAGAGCGCTGAAACCTAGCCACTACACCACCAGGGAACACTCACAGGATCTTTCTGAGTATTATATGATCTCTCATAAGCAAAGCATAGTATGCTGTACATACTAAGTGGTATACGAGTGTAAGTGCCCATTATTAGTACTTTTCAAATCCTGGAAAATATCTTTTGGGGCTTCACAGATCTGTGACTTGTGTCCATGCAGTTTCATCCTCAGTGGTGAAGCCATAGTGTTCCTTCTAGTTTAACTTCATTATAGAAATCACTCTCAAAAAAATACATGAAACATGATGAAAATATAATCTATAACACACCCCTTTCTTCCTTTTAGTATTTAAAATTCAGTCTACTAAAATGGCATAAACAGAGAAAGTTTGACTTTGCCACTTTTTGTTCATTAGCAGTATGTTTTCCTTGAGGGCAGGGAGTATATAATTTTATAAGTTCTTGTACAAACTGGGAGCAGCTCATAAATGTTACACTAATGTCAAAACAGATTGAGCTTGTTGGATGGAAAGGCAGTGCATAAAGGAAAGAAACCAGACTTTATTAAGGAAAACCAGTCTATAAAAATGGAAAACAGCCTTTAAAACAAAGATTAACTAAGTTCATTAAAAGTAATGTGTCTAAATTTCATAAAAACTGCTTCTATTGACCCAAAGTAAAATATTTTGAAAAGAAACTAAAAAAATAATATATTCCTCAATTTTAGTAGTTCAGAGTGGTAGCAAAACAAAATTTCAATGACAATTTCAGTGTCATTTCTACCCAAGTTCTAGAACAACAATGTCCAATAAAAATATAATGTGAGCCATGTAATTTGAAATTCTCTATTAGCCATGTTAAAATAAGTAAAAGAAACTAGTAAAATTAATTTTAAGTAGTATATTCTATTTAATCCAATATGTCCATAATGCTTTCATTTCACAATGTAATCAATGAAAAAGATTATCAGTGCAATAGTTCACTTTCATCTTTTCCCACAGTAAGTCTTCAAAATCTGTCAGGTATTTCACAATTACAGTGCATCTCAGCTTGGACAGGCCACGTTTCAAGTGCTTCATAGCCTCATCGGTGAGTGACTACCAGACTGCAGGCTCACTTTTAGAACAAAAGGTGTGGGGGTTGTACTTTTAGAAAGCAGCAGGATGGCATCCTTTGGCCTTGATAAGAGCTGTGCTTCGAGTCTCTACTTAAAAAGAGATTTTACTAGGGTCTTTGGCTTTTGGTGTCACTGGTGTTGGGCACATCACCACTTCTGTTTGTTAATTTTTCTTTTAAGTGTGCACAGAGTACTTGTGTGCCTTTCTGATGTCTTATGGAGAAGTCTGTTCTCTTAGAACAAATGGAAATCGGCTTTGTAATTCATGTGCCTGAAGAAAACTCATCTTGACAGCTGTTGGGGCAGATTCAAGCACACACAAGGTGAAAGAAAGCCACCTGGGATGTTTTTAATACTAGGGGTGGACTAAGGAGATGCAGGAATGCCTTCTTATAACGCCAGATGAGACAAACAGGTGGCACAAGGAAGGAACAAATAAAGGATGAAGGGAAGAGCAGCAGGTTAAGGCCTCAGGCAGAGCAAATACAAGATTCAGCTGCTGCAGGTTCAAGCCTGAGGCAGGATAATAGAGTTGACTGTGGCAGAAGAAGAATCAGAGCTGTCAACAGTGCAGTTCATCCATGAATGTGTGTGGGTAGAAGAGTGTAGAAAGGAATGCAGAGCCTCTCAGCATCATGGTTCAGCCTCAGCCTCCATGAAAGCCTCAGAAAGGAGTTCAGACCCTTCCATTATTAATTAGACGACATCTATGAACATGATGCTGTTCGACAGAGATCATCAGAGCTTCTAATTGTTTAAATATTTCTGTTCTAACTTTGTACAACGAAGGGATATAGGCAGCCGACCCCAAAAGCAAGCAAAAATGTTATAACTGGAAAAAATATGAAGAGAAATAAAAATGTTTCTAAAAATAGTTCTCTGAGAGGGGCCCTACATATAAATGAGGAAAAACCAATAACCTCCCTCTTCCACACAAATAAATCATCACAGAGCCAACCCCAGTACCTTCCGAAATGAAGCCTGACACTAAAAAATACAAGTCCCTAAGAAATAGAATATATGTGCAAAACCTATCATAGATCAGGGAGAAAGCAGGCTTTTCTTTTTCTTCCACACTAACTTCCACTCCATCAACACCCACTCAAGGAATATAGGAACACAGCCTGCAAGGAACCCAACACTGAGGTGCTTTTCGATGGCTGAGAAGGCCCTCATGGGAACAGCTTGTGAGAACTTCAGGTCTTGCCTCCCCCAAGGACATCCAACAACATGGAGTTACATTGATGCTCTTGAATTGCCCCCACCAAATTTTACGGCCAAATGGTTCTTCAGAAGTCCTGAAGATAAAAGTATGCTTGGCATAACACTTAGAGAAATCACCTGGTCTCAAAATAAAGAGTAGTATTGGGTTTTGGAATGGGTCCAAAAATCCTGTATGGAATTAGTTATGTTTTTATTACTGTTGAGAGAGAGAGAGAGAGAGAGAGAGAGAGAGAGAGAGAATCTGGCTAAACAGCTGACTCCCCTACACTCTACACTATGACCTTTTCTCTGAGTTCCTCCCTTGCAAGAATGGCCTTTGAGAAGGTTCTTTAATTTCACTCATGAGCCCAGAAAAACAATGCCCTCACATAATTGTTGAAAACTGCAAACACAGCCTTGCAGGAGAAGGGGCCTCTGGATCTACACTGCAGGAATGAGTGAGTGGGGGTTCCACCCTCACTCAGAGGCCAATCCAAGAAGGATGGAGAGAGCTCAAGCACATATGTTGCTGACATCCATCTCCCCCATACAGAGCTGTTACTGCCCAGTAATCACCAGCCTGTTTTGCTCCCTAACTCTCCTCCCTGAGGGTAAGTAGGGTGACTCTCACAGTCTTTTCCTGGAAACCCTAATATTGCAAGGGTATCCAATCTTTTGGCTTCCCTGGGCCACACTGGAAGAAGTATTGTCTTGGGCCACATATAGAATACACTAACACTAACAATAGCTGATGAGCTAAAAAAAACCAAAAAACTCACAAATACATCTCATAATGTTTTAAGGAAGTTTATGAATTTGTGATGGGCTGCATTCAAAGCCATCCTGGGCTGCAGGTTGGACAAGTTTGTTTTGGAGCAAACTTGCAGCTAGGACAAACATCTCCATTTTATAGGTAAGAAAACAGGCCCAGGGAAAATACTAGAATAAAGTCCCCACAATGTTAATTTCATAATCAGGAATCAGATCACCAGAACTCTGTTTCCCATGGCTCCTTCAGAGTTCATAAAGGGGCTTCTAAGTGTCTAAACAAAACACTCAGTTGTAAGTAGAAGTAGGAACTTACATCAAATAAGAAAGAAAGGAGGAGACACAACAAAATGGCGGCATGAGAGGGACCTCCAAAAAACTCCTCTGGAGATTACAACTAAAAGAATACCTATACTTCAACCGAGAACCCTCTACACAACACACAATCACAGCTTAGAAACCCTCTTGTGCATTAAGGTACCTGCAGGTGGGCAGAGGGTTAAACAAAGGAGAAAAAAAAGGGAAGAGTGGGGACTTGGCTGTGGCACAGGTCTCCACTTGGAACTCTGCCACTGGGGGCGGGAGGAGGAAGAAGGCTGTGGGAGAGCACACCAGACCTCACTCAGTCTGTGGGACAGAGGAAAGCGGCCACTTCACTTTGACCCTAGGAGGTGCAGAGCAGTGCAAACCACAGCGGCTGGACTTCACTCCTGTTCCCAGAGGAGGGGGAGTGGCTGGGTGGTGAGGAGCCGCAGCGCAAACACTCTAGCCAGGAAGGAGAAGGACAGAGGGGGATTTCCACATGTTTCTCAGCCCACCACCAAGATGATCTGACAGACCAGCACTAGGACTGACCCTTAAGCTCAGGGCAGAATCCACATGCAAGGCAAACCCAGAACAGAAAGGTACAATTACACCCAAACTCTCTGCACGACCCAGGAACCACAGGAAGAAAACAAAGTTGCAAACACCCCTCCCCCACAGACCTCTGCCTGCCCAGTATCTGAAGTGAACACCAAAGAAATTACAGCTGGGAGGGTCCAGAGAGGCTGCAAAAATGAGAAACCAGAGAGTTAAAGAGATGGGGACAGATGACCCATCAGAAACAGACCTCAAAGCAATGATTCTAAAAATGCTTAAGGAACTGAATGATAATTTCACCAGAAAGATAGCCAGCATTAAAGAAGACTGACAAACCATTATACAGGACCAGAGACGGATAATGACTACATTAACTGAAATGAAGAATGAAATAAGTCACCAAAGTAGATAAAATAGAAGCACGAAGCAGTGATATGCAGGTAAAGTCAGCAGAAAACACCCGTTTAGAATAGATACATATGAGAATCCAGAAAAATGAGGATAGTTTGAAATTCCTCTGGGACAATTTTAAGTGGAAGAATATCAGAATCATAGGTGTGCCAGAAGGGACAGAGGAAAAGCAGGAGATCAAGAAATTATTTGAAGAAATAATGACTGAAAATTTTCCTAACCTGGTGAAGGACACAGACATACAAGTCCAGGATGCACAGAGAATCCCAAACAAGATGATCCCAAATGAGAACACACCAAGACACATCATAATTAAAATGGCAAAAGTTTAAAAAAAAGGAGAAAATTCTAAAAACAGCAAGAGAAATGCAAGTAGGAACTTATAAAGGGACACCCATTTGACTCTCAGCTGATTTCTCACCAGAAACATTACAGACCAGAAGGGGTTGGCAGAAAATATTCAATGTGATGAAAACCAAGGATCTACAACCAAGAATAATGGATCCGGCAAGGCTAGCATTCAAAATTGAAGGACAGATAAAGAGCTTCTCAGATTAGGTAAAGGTAAAGAAACTCATCACCACCAAACCAGCACTACAGAGAATGTTAGAGGGACTTCTTTAAGATGGGAGGAGGGATGGGAGAGTGGGTAAAACAAGGGAAAGGGATGGAGAAATTTAGTTTGATTGTTAACATAAAATCTAAAGCAATAAAGAAACAAAACAAAAATTATGGACACAGTCAATAATTTAGTAGTTACCTGAGGGTAATAGGAGAGAAGGAGGGGGAAGGGGACAGGGACACAAATACATGGTGATGGAAGGAGACTGGACTCTGGGTGATGAGCACATAACACAACACATAGAAGATGTAATGTAGAATTGTACACCTGGGACCTATGTAATTTTTACTAATGAATGTCACCCCAATAAATTAAAAAAATGGAATCATACAATGAAAAATAAATATTAAAAAAAAAGAGAGAAGGAAAATCAGGTGGAAGCTAGAAAGACTGCATGTGAACAGCATAATGACCTGCAAAGACTGTGCACATCCTAATCCTAGGAACCTGTGTATATGCTACGTACTTGGCAAAGTCATTTGCAAGTATGATTAAGGTTAAGAACCTTGAGAGGAGATTATACAGGTGGGCTCAATTTGATCATATAAATCCTTACAAACAGCATTTGCAGGCTGCATAGAACTAGAGAAATGGCAGCATGAGGAAGAAGTCCATCTTGCTGGATTTGAAGGTGGAGGAAGGGAGCAGCTTCTAGAAGATGGAAACAGAAAGGCAATAACCCTCCCCCTGAGCATCCAGAAGGACCATGGCCTACTTAGCCCTTTAGCCCTTGATTTTAGCCCAGGGAGACCTGAGCCACAGTTCCATTCTACAGGGCTGTAAGATAATGAATTTTGTGTCATTTGTTGCCAAATTTGTGGTAATTTGTTACAGCAATAATCACAAATACAGACATTCAGGGTGACTGTTTTAGCAATTCTAACTTTGACAGGACTGTCAGACCAGTGCCGATTCAGTAAACACTGAAGATGAGGGGGTATGAGGTGACAGACACCAGGTGGTGAGGCCAGGATGGAGGGGTCTGGGATAGACTGGCCAGATGTCCCATTTTAAACAGGACAGAAAACAATGGTATTGTCCCATTTCAGAAAGAAATGGGACAGTACTATTTCAAAGAGAAAGCAGTACACATGGTCAGCCTAGTCTCCCTGGGCTAAATTCAAGGTGTCAGTAGGCTGAGCATACGTACCATTTGAAGCAGGACAGTACCACTGTTTTCTGTCCCATTTAAAACAAGGTATCGAGTCAGCCTAGCCTGGAAATGTTGAAACAAAGAAAGATAATAACTGCAGGATAAAGCTCCCATCCCTGGGGCTAGGAGAACACAGGGAAGAAGTTGGAGTTTCCAAAAAACCAGAAGCTCAGAAGAATGGCCCTCATGGTATTCAACTCAGACCTGAAAAAGTGGCGGGTTGCTCCCTAGCAAGGACACACCGACGCAGGTCCTGGGCATTCCATGAACTTGAGCCTGGGAGAACTAAGTCTGTCTGGTGGCAAAGGGCCCCGGATTCAGGTAGGGCCGACAGAAGAGCAAGCACACCGGAAGCTTGTAACCAGCTCATTGTCACTTCCACCCACATGTCATTGTTCAAACACGAGTCCTATGTCTCAACCCAAGGCCCGAGGACAGGAAATGCTCCTCCCACGGTGAGCCCACGGCAGGGATACAGAGGCAGAGAGAGGTAAAGAAGTGGGTGAATCATTCAATCTACCACAAAACGTACGAATCTAATAGTTTATGTGCTTTGAAGAGATGGGGATCCTATAATTCCCCTGAGAGCTCGGACGTGATGCTGGGACACCTGTCGGAGCAGAACACAAGTCCGTTTGAAGGGAGAGCACTAAAGTGCTCCTGTCTTGGAAATGTGATGAGGACAAGTCATCATGAAGGAACCATCTTCCCTTGGTCAGTTCATTCTAAGCAAAGGGGAAATCTCAGAACTAAGGTTAGTGCTGGGACCTTTTAAATCAGTTTCCCTTTTTTGAACTGGAGTTCATTTGTAGATTGTCCTGAAAGTTCTCTTTGTCATCAGTGACTTAAAAATACTGCTACTGGGCAAAAGAAATCAATGATCTCTACATTGCTGGCTGAGTAATTACATAATAATGATTTGCATTAATGAAAAGACAAGTTGGTCTAGATCCAGATGTGCCAGTGACCACAGTTCTAAGCAGAATGCTGAGGTCGGAGAAATTTCAGCGTCAGTTGTGAGACAAAATGACTGGTTAAAAAGTCTTTCCTAATCAACATCACTTAATGGCTCTTTAATGACTGACTCATCATTTTTCTCCAAGTAAAAGTAAATTTAAATTTCAAAATAAAGCAAATTTTACTTATATCTGTGGCACAGAAGCAGATGTTTCCCTGACATGTGCACACAAGCTGTTGACTGTGACCTTGCAGGATAAAGCAGTTTTGAAAATTAGTTTTTGTCTCCCAATCTGGGGAAAACAATGCTGCAGTGAAGATTTAATAAACAGTCATAGCTTCTCACAGAAGCTTATTTCAGCAAAGTAAACTATTAATTAAAGTAACAAATGTCAGCTGTTTCAGAGGCTGACAGCTAACACAACGCAGCATTTGCTTACCTTGACGTCCAGGATGCATGGGACACTGGATAGATCCATAATTCATTCTAGGTATGGCTCTCTCATGCCCTAATGTAGTGATAACAGAGTGATAAATTAGCTCCCGTTCAGCAGTTTTGTTAGCAAAAGTACTTGGGGACTTGGGGAAAAGCCACCCAGAGAGGGCCTTTTGGCAGACTGAAGTCGTACACACTTGAACAGCTTGAATGAAAGTTTCATAGAATTCCTGGAAAACTTGAGTACCAAGAAAAACAGGTGGCGAAAATGTAAAACTAGGTGAGAGAAAGAGTAAGAGAGACAGCGTGCCAGAGCAGTGCATGACAATCTGCTTTTGGCCACAGTGGGGAACGTCATTAAGTACAGGAAGGACCACATCAGTAACCAGGAGAGCAGGAGAAAGAAAGGGAAAACAGGAAGGGTCAGACTCAGACAGGTCAGGGTTAGGCAGGCAGGGAAGGAAGGGAAGGTGGCACACATCTTTCAGACTCTAAAGTCAACTATTTAAGATGGGTTTGGGGCAGATGGGGGCAGAGAAGTGCATCACGTGGGGAAATCGGCTCTAAGCAGTTGCCTAAGATGATACACCGGTGAGAAAAATAAAGATAAAAAGTTACACTAACTCTATGAGACGTGTTGGTGAGGAAGTCTGTTTCTGGGCGCTTCTATTCAGGCAGCGCAGTAATAGATCCATTACAAAATTAAGGAGGGAAGAAAAGCCCTTTTAGATAGGGCACTCTGTAAAAATGTGTATTGAAAGCCTGATGAGGTGAGAAATGGAAATGGAAAGGTGACCTCGAGGTAACGTCTGGGGAAAGCAGATTAGCGAGGTGGCGGGGGTGTCTGCGGGCCTGTCTGTGCTGCTCAGGGGGAAGCAGCTAACTGTCAATGCGAGCGTCTTGGGGAAATGCAAGCTTTCTCAGGTACAAATACTTCTGCCACTTCCCTCAGTGCTGTGGTAGGCAGGACAACAGCACACACCCCCTAGTTCAGGGAGTCCTTGCTTCTTTGTAAAAGAAAAGAAACACACCAAACTGGGACCAATGAAATTAGGATGCGGAATGCATGGGTTATAAGCTATTGTTTTCTCTTTGATAAAACTCATGTTGGGCCAATGAAGTTTTGTTTGTGTGCCTTTTCCATTTCTAGGACTGTTTCAATATGTTGCTACAGTGGAGGCATCTACATTTTAAAACTCACTGATGATCATTTCTACTGGTTAGTGCATGGTCCAGTTCACTAGTCCAAAATGAACCAATAACCCTTGTGCATTGTTTCTGTTTCTCGTTATTCTCTCTTTCCTTACTGGCTAGGAGACTTCAGCTAAGGTATGCTTGTCACCCACCGAAAGGCAATTGGCATTCATAAAAATAAAGAACATTGGAGGCACATAAGTAAGTCTTTTGGTCATGGATGTGGGCTTCAATCAAGCTAAAAGCCTGACCCAAATTAATGACCAAAATCAATGTGCAAGGCAGAAAGGAGGGAGAGCCAGTTTGGATGAAATTCTAGCTGGCCCTTCATTAAAAATACGAAGCAAGAAGAACCTTTTTAAGCGATCTGAGAGTCAGCATCCTTCAACTCAGGCATTTCTCGTCGGAAGCCAGACTTCTGAGTAGTGCTGCCTTTGTGAGTATGAGACAGCAGGGTCCTCGGTGGAAGCAAGGGAGACTCCCTCAGAGGAGCCAGTTACCTGCGGGCGTGGTAGGGCCACCTGCGAGCCCTGAGTCCCCCAGGCAGGGAGATCAGCTTTTGCGTCCAGTGTGGGTCTGATGTGTGATCCTACCAACTCACATCCTGATGTTAGCAACCTCTTCCCAGCACAGCCCTCGTGTTTCTCACTTTCAGACTGCTAAGTCATCACAGAAGTCTTAAGGCAAATCGGATCTGCACAGTGTTATTACAGATGTCCTGAACACCAGAGAGAAGGCTCATTCTTATTTCTATGAATCCACTGAAAGCAACCTAAATCAAGGGCAGCCAGTATTGCATGATTTCTCCTTTCTTCTTCTTAATTTTTTTCCTGCAAATTCTTCTATGACACCGTGTTGTCCCATTTGATGGGCTATTTGTGTCTGTGTTATGTCACCATGAGCAGTAGTTCTCAACTCACTTCTTCTTCAAGAGGCTTTCCCACCAGACTTCAGATTTCCCGCTATAACTCTCAGTGTAATGCTACTGCAAGATATGCCAAAAGAAGAAAAAAGTTGGAATGCCATTGAAAAACTAGGACATGGCTATCTTTGTATGGAGTTTATTTAGGGAGGGGAACTGAATTCTGTCACTGCTGCAGTTTGTGGATGCTTCCCTCTGTGGAATCGCCAAGGAATTAATGTGATTTAATAGCGACAACAATAAATACAGCCTTGACAGGGTGATTATCCCCTAAGACTAAAATCATGATATAGCATAAATCAATACCAGCCTAAAGTATGTCTCTGAAAGGCACGGTATATATTTCTACATTTACTGCTAGATGTTGAACGAATTTTGGAATTAGAAGCTGTACGAAATGCAAAAGCTATTTTTCTAAGTGAAAAATGACAGAATATGTAAGCTGATGACTCAGAATATATATTGCTCATAAAATGAATAAAAGAAAAGGAGTAAGTGGAAGTAGTCAAAGTGTTAAAGCTAGTTCAAATACAGCTCTCTGCTCCTTGGGGCATGCTCCTTTCCACTCCAAACCAATCAGCTCAGCCAGGCCCCATGATGGTTCCGTTTCCCCCGACCTGTGGACCATCAGCCCCTCTGAGAGACACTTCTTGTAGGGACGAGCCCTTTCAGCCTCCTCCACTAAAGCTAGGCAATTATTTGCCTGCTTGAGAGAGTTCTGCCTAGTGCAAAGGCCTCTTAGAGTCTGTGGCTGGAGTTAAGTCATACAGAAAAAGAGAGTATTGATCAGAAGCAATCTGGCTTAGGTCGTCTGGGAGAGGTTTCCCCAGGGACACAGGACAAGCACTTCCCCATTGTGAAGGTCAGTATTAGTGGCTCTTTTAGCTGTCCTTTAAGGCAAGGCCTTTGAGCTGGCCTTTCCGGAAGCCTGCGTCTGTGCATTTTAACCACCCCCTTCCTCCAGGGAATCAGGTGGTAACTCATTTGGAGGTGAACTGCTCCTCGGCCCGTTCAAGCCTGTCCAGACACTTGGGACCCTGCCACGCCTGGCTGCCACCACTTTGCCTCCACCCAGCTGAATAACACTAGTAGATACAGACCCTTCCCAACCTCCAGCGCGGCTCTTGCTTATTGAAAATGGCTCTAAAAAACGATTTAAAGCCTTCATATATGAAGTAGCTTCTCTTCGAGTGGAGTTTCCCACTGCCAGATAAGTGCTGCCTTAAAGACATTTTTGTGAAGTAGCTGCAGTGGCACTCGATAGCTGATTATGTTAATCCTTTAGGGATATTCAAGAAAATATCTGCAGATTCTTCCTATAGGAGAGTAATCAAGATTTGATTCAGGTATCAACCGCCCGACAGGACTTCTAACTTCCATGTTCTCAGTGTGTCACATATTGTATTTTTACTTTGCAATGTTCTACATTTTTCCTTTTTGCTCCCCGCTCCTGCAGTGCACACAAAGATTTCCTTAGTCACAAAGGATTAAGTAATTCACCTATGAAGAATCCTTTTAAAGCATCAGTGCCTGTCTTGAAAATTGCTTCCCCTCCTTCCTTTTTTTTTTTTTTAACAGAACAAAGAAAAGTGTTAATCTTTTGATAACTGGCTCTATTTTTACTGGAATTTCTCTTGTAATTATTTAATATACCTCCAGTCAATTTCAAACAGTATCTGTTTTCAGCATACATCTCTAACCAGAGACAAGACGTCCAAGCAGGGGGCCTGGGGAGGCCTGGGGAGGCGGAAACAAAACCTTCGTGCAATCAGGACTGCAGCCCAAGTACACTCTTTGAAAATGAAATTGGCGTTACTTATTTAGATAAAGGGACAACTGTAACTTCCCTTACCACACTGAGCTCTAACAGAGAGTCTGTCTGCAAAGGGACAGGGAGCTTCCTACTCTGATGGACATACCAGTAGGGATTTCATTTGTGTCTTCCTGTAAATGCAGGAGAACTCAGCTATCGATGGCTTTAATTCCACAGGCATGGCAGTTTGTGTTTCGTCTGCGAAATAACATGAAGCGAGTTTATGTGATGGACCCCACAAGGCTTAGGACCGCGGTGGTGCAGGTGTCTTTGTGTAACCTCTTCCCCTCCTCACCCCACCCCTCAAACCCTGCCTTTCTTTTCAGAAACGCAGAGACTTCAACAGATGTACACCACTTCCTTCATTATTTACGCTAATGCTGCACTATTGATTCAGTCAATGCAGTTGAGGTTGTGAAAACCTGTATTAACACATGGGTTAAATGGAAAAATATTTATGTAATGCTTTGTTTACTCTTCCTCCCGCCCTGACCCTGGGAAACACGCAGGGGCCGGGAGGCCCCAGCTGGGCTCTGTCTGGCTCCTTCCCGGGTTAATCACATTTCACACTTCCCCACTTCTGGCAGATGCAGCACCTGACCTCCCCTTTGTCCCTCCAGGATGAAAGCGTGAGGCTCCTTCATTTCCCTCAAGCACAAGGACAGTTTGCTTTCCTGCTGGAGGTGAAGCTGACTCCCTAAGAAGGCACAGCTGGGGCTTTTCTCTTCCCTTCAGCCACTACCCAGCGGCGGATCTCCTTCACTTTGCATGAAAATAAGGCTGAGGTTGAAGCTGCTGAATTTGGCTCTTCATAAAGTTGGGGGCCGGGTGAGGGTGAAAAGGACATCGGGGGCTTGGTGCACAATGTAAGAACTGAGCTGGGAGTCCAGCGGCTCCTTGGGAAGGAGGTGGTGAGGGCTCCGGACAGGGGGTGCACTGTCCTGCTAAACAACCACAGGAAACAAAAGTGCTCCGCAGGAGTGAAAGTGTTGGCACAGCTGTGAGAGCTGCAGGAATGACCTTAACGAGAGGAGGTGGAAGGGACAGGTCGGTGACAGAAACTTGCAGAGCACCAACGGTCAGGAGCTCACTTAGGAGGACCCTGCTCACCCTGGACAGCTTGGTGATTTATCCCAGAGGCATTTCTCCCCCTACTCCCTTCCCACTGTCTTAAAGACTCTATAGCTGGCTGACCCTTGCTCTTCGAGGGCCGGCCCACTGCAAAGTCTGCAGCCCGTTCTCTGTGGGACTGCAGTCAACCGATCCATTAGGTTTACTACTGGCGCTGGGAGGATCTGTTGCCATTGGGTTAGAGCGACATGTGTTTGGACACCCTATTATTACCTGCGGGCCCCTGGGTTGCGTGGTAGATGTTCTGAGAGCTGGAGCTGTGAAGCACCTCCCTGGGAGGGTGGCAGGGGTGAGATGAAAACCCTGGCAGCAAATGAGCCCAAGTGGCAGCTTCACATTGGAGACGACTGATGGCAGCCACTCGCAGGCGCCTGGCAGTGGAAAGCCATGTTCTAAAGTGTTCTGCCGACATCCACCAGAGCAGCTGGCGCCTGGTGAAAGGCAGATGGTGTTGGATCCCCCAAGTGTCACTGTCTAGCAAGATGCCATGTCCACTGATTAAAAATAATTAAACATTCCTTCCTCCAGTGAAGGAGAATGGCACGCATGGCACACATGCCAGGCAGGAAGGTTGACGATGGCATTATGCAGCAAGACGTGGTGGCAGCAGTGAGCGCCCGGGGTAGCAGGTGTGCCTGGCTTGGAGAAGTGGGGTGGGAGTGGGGCGCCTGGTTTAGCAAAGGCAGCAGGAAGAGTTTAGTGAGGATGCATATGCATGACGGTTGCATGAATGGGATCATACTGGATGGCTTTCTACTGCTCAGTGTAGTTCGTGGAGAACATTTTCTAATTTCTGAATGGAAATAGCAAATATGCACTGATCTCTAGGCTAGGGGCTGTGGACAAATAGTATGAAAAAGTGATAGTATTCATGTCCTAATCGTCCTTACTTCAGTTGAATTTACCCACTTTGTCTCTTTGCACACATACTGCATCTTCTGCAATAAGAGAGTCCTGAAAAGTTTCACAAAAAGGGTTGGACATACTGATATTCCTCAGTCACACTGTCACGTTTAATGATTCAATTGTATTGGCATAAACGAGGCTATTTTCCACATCTACACAGGCTTATATCCCTATCCTGCCACCTCTCTCCCGCCCCATTCTCATCTCCATATAAGCCCCTTCCCTCTCACAGATAAGTTCCTACATGTTGTCAGTAACCCACTGAAAAGGCAGGTCAGTTTACTGTGTATTTGTTAATTGTTTCAACTTTGTAAACAGCTAACCTCTTACCCCAAATTTCTAAGACATTGGAATGATTTCTTTGGACTGAATAAATTTGATTTCCAGGCAATTGGAAATGTTACAATTTCCTATTAACTCCAAAGGTAAGTGTCCTCTTGCTTTAAATTATTTGCATTTGAAATTATCAGATTTTTTTTTTGATAAATATCTATTGCATGAGTACTACATTGTGAGTGTGGGGTTGTAAGAACCATGTACCATGCATATGAAAGAAAGAGTAAATTCTTATAAATTCAGTATCACTCACTGAAGGGGAAGATTGAGGAGTTTTGGATTGAAGGAATGTGGGGAAAATGGAGTCGCTCAGGCTTTCTCCCAGCTCTTCTACCCAAGTGATGTGTACCCCTTACGTAATCATGACGCGCACGTTCCCAGGTGGCAGCCATTTTGTTGTTTATGTGCTTCTGAGCTTGCTTTTTGGCTGCCTGCCACCCCTGTTCTCCTGCCTGTATAAGGGATGCAACTCTGAGAGGGAGCTGTGAGCTGTGAACTATTGAGGGTGAACTTTCAGGTGCCATTTTGTTGCTGTTACACTTCTGGAATAAAGGCCATGTTTAAGTTGCCTGTGGCTCCTAGATTCCTTTTTGGTCTGCCCAGATCCAGCACGAACCTTCCTAGTGCTGATTGTTTGCAATACAAAGAGTGATTAGAAAAGTGAGGTATAAGTTGGCTCTTGAAATCCGTGGTTGCACACATATTTGTTGTAAAGAATAAAATTTTCCAAAATGGAAGAAGTATTTCAGCAAAGGAGTGAACAAAGGAGTGAACCAGGAGTTTCACTCAGCTAATAGGGAGAACCCTAATTTGTTAGAAGGTGACCAGCAAGAGAGCACTTCTCTGAATACTATTCAAATAAGCACAACTTGTACACAACAAGGCATCTTGCAGTATTCTATGATGACTGAATGAGAGATACTATAATGTTAAAATCTCAGAATTCCCCTGGGGTGGACTCTGTAGCTGGCTCTTTGAGCACCCGTTTTGAACAGTTGCCTAACCTGATTCTTAAATCACAGAGACTCCCTAAATCCTTTGTACAGGGTCTAACTACTGCCCTCTTGTGAGACTTGGAAGTGGAGATGAGCTGAATGAAGCACCAGATATCAGAGGTGAGATTTGATCACCAGGTAATCCCAATGACGGATGCACCTGGTCCTTTAGCAAAGCTGAGGTAGAATTTCTAGACTTAGTATCAGCTGGCACCAAGCTTCAGGCTTAGCATCCGTAGTGATTCTCTAGAATAGTCCTCAGTGATTACATATTTTTCAAAATTGTTTTGTTCCTGATGGTAAATCATCCAAGCCTGGTTTTCTGGTTCTACCTGATATTTTGTAAGTGCTCTAAAAACTTTTACTGAAACTTTTTTTAACCTTAAATTAGGTAGACCATGTTGCCCACAGATAGAAACACTGATTATTACCATTCCCTTATGATTGTTTCTTCTACATGCTTCCTGCTAAATGAAGGAATCTGAAGATATAAATATGAGGGGGGAACCAACCCCCCCCCCAGAATTTATTTATAAACAATTGTGTATTTATTCTTATATGTTTAAACTTCAATCACCTTCAAAGTATTGTCTGATGAAACACATCTATCGAGACGCTTTTTCCACTGCTCAAAACACTTTTTGAACTTGTCAATTTTGATGCCTTTTAGTGCTGCTGTTTTTTTGTTGTTTGTTTGTTTTTTTTTTTCACCTCTTCCACATTGGCAAAATGCTTCCCTTTGAGGATTTTTTCATTTGAGGAAACGAAAAAAGTTGCTCAGGGCAAGATTGGGTAAATAGGGAGGGTGGGGCATGGGGATCATGCCATTTTTGGTTCAAAACTCTTGGACACTCAGAGCAGTGTGGGCAGGTGCATTGTCATGCTGCATGTTGTTCGTGTAAATCACTCATCATGAAATGGGCAAACATGTTGAAAGAGTCTTCAAAAAAAATTTACTGAAACCAAATGCAGCCTCTCACAATACCACCAACTGGTACGCTGATGTAAATGGGTTCCTAAGAATACTCACCTGGCAGGGGGAAGCGTATACTGTAAAGGGCCTGCCCTCCAGAAGATAACTCCTTGTTTTGTTTTTTGTCCTTTCCCCCATAGGTAATTATGTCACACCCCACTTCACTTTGGACACAACTGATTGGATTAGCAAATGGCACCTGACCCAAAGGACAAATCAATTGGTTGACTGGTAGTCTAAGATATGGCCTTAAAAGAGGCATTTGACACGTAGGGCCAATAACTGTAAATGGAGCCAAACAGATCTTCTTTATCAAGAATTTGAACTGCAAATATGGAAAATGTCAGTTGACCACACAAGAGAGAAAATAGAAAAGACTTACAGAAGAAGGCAACATTTAGGCCAGTAAGACAGTAGTAGCCATGTGTAAAAAGAAATTGAAAGCACATACAGAATATAGCAATCTTTGGTTAATAGCAGCAGGGTTAGTAAAAGAATATCAATGGACTTAAAGTTATGTCAACATAGTGCCTATTATACCCAACTTCCTCTTCTAGATGACTACCTCATTTATAGGCAGAGTCATGCTTCAGGAGGCAGGGCTGGTCCATTCTTTGTTCAAGAAGAGTCACAGAATTGGACCAAGGACTCCATCTGCATGTTAGCAGGTAATTCATGGGATCACTGGTGTGAAGGCCTCACCCCAACAACCAGTAGTAGTAATAGCCAAACCAATCAGAATAGTTTAGTTAGGATTGCATTGGCAAGTCAGTAATGAGAGACCAATCGAACAAACATGGAGAAAAAGCAGAGGTTTATGAGAAAGAGAGAGAATGAACAAAGCTGATCCCTAAGCATCTCACTTTGGTGTGGCCTTTTCATTCCTGTCCCCATGTATCTCTGGGATAGATGGCCCCCTCCATGCTCCTTTGCTAAAGGTGGTATGAGCGAACCTGTCCTTCCAGCCCAAGGATGTTCCTGAGCACATGACTACAGCCTGAAGAGATGACCCAATTTTCAGAGTGATCCTGGATCCTGAGTAACTGTCCAGCCTCCAAACTCACCTGGCTCAGCAAGATGAGCTCCTTTATCTTTTCTCTAATGACAACTGACTTGTTCAGCATTCTATGTTTTTTATTTTGTTTGTTTGTTTGAGACTTGGCTATCCAGTGAGTTTCTTGGCATATTATTACAAAAATACCAGAGGTTCTGCTCCCACCTCACCCACAACACTTAAGATACCTAAAGCTTTTGTTTCTAGCCTCCTGATGAGCCCAGGTAACAGAGTACATTCATCTTAAAAAAATAAAATAGATCATCATTCTTCTCCCTTGCTGTCTTGGAAATTCTAGAAGTGGAAAGAACATGGGCAAAGATCCTTGGTTTGAATTTAGAAAAATCTGAAGAGACTTGATTCTAATTCTTTAATATTTAAAGAATGTTGCCCAACTGATATGTGGGTCACTATTTAAATACCCCTTTAAATGTAGTATTTGATTACCATGCCTACTGAATAAGATTTCACAACTAACACTATCATCAATAAAAGCCACACGAGCATATCTTGACATGAGAGTAGCAATATACCCTTAAATTAAACCATTTTGGCCTCTTTGAAAGTCAAACCATTTTTTAGTGCTTTCTGAAGGCTCATTATTATTATGACTAGGACTAATTTATACATATGCGTTCTGACTTATTGTACTCTGAAAATTATATTTCAGAATCATTTTACCCACCTGGAGAGAAACATAACAGCTTTTCCACAGCACTCAGCCATGTCTCAGGCCTGGTGATGAACAGAGGAAATGGCTGTAAATATGCCACTTAAAACAGAGAAGTGGAACATTCTTTCAAAAGGGAGTTTGACTTTGTGACAGGTGGGTCCAGCCATTTGGGTGGATTGTATTTCCTCGTCCCCACCTGTCAATCATCCTGGATTAGTTGGGTGCAGAAAGACACCCATCAGTGATTTTCAACTTTGGCTAAACATTAGAACCTCCTGTGGGACTTTAAAAATCACCTACGCCCACGTCTCACTCCTACCAGTGGGAATTGTCTTAGCAGGTAAGGCCTGGGCAGAAGTGTTTTAAAACTTCACAGATGACTTCAATGGGCAAGTAATTTGAGAGCAGTTGACTTGAAACATTCATTTTATAATTTTGGTTTTCAACGTAATCACTGAGGAAGATCCTACCTTTGCCTGCAGCGGTTCTCAATCTGGGAACCGTAGCAAAGGGTTGCGGCCTTAGGAAGGTTGAGAACTACTGGCCTACTGGATCAGGTGATTCTGATGTACCATAAATAATTTGCAAACCACAGATTTACACACACACAAAATTTGTTTTTTTCTGCACTGAGGCTACTTCTCCCCTAGCTCCACCAATATTCTGTTCTAGTCTTGGCAATACTTACCACTATACATGTACATCTTGGTGAAAAGGCAATAATGTTAATTGGAGTTACAACACATCAAACTATTAAGCCATCATGAGAATGTGGGTAAATTTTGCAGATATGAAGAAAATTCTAATACTTTTTGCTCCAGTCTTCATCAGATTCATAGCACATCCAGTGATTCCTGTTCACCACAAACACGAATGGCTCTTTTTCTCCGGCAAAAATAGAAAAAATATTTGTTATTTCTTAAGGACTCACTCCGATACTGGAATTATCTCATTCTACATTTCCCATAACCTCATGATGAGTATATAATTATTTTTGGTTCTCAGAAGAAATATGAGTTTCCGAAAAAGTAAGCATTTATCTGAAGGTCTGTAAACTGGTGATCTTACTGAAGATCAGACCTCAAGCCCCTAGACCAAGGCTGTTCTCTCGACTTCCATATTTTTTTTGCCTCTGGCAGGTATTATAAACAGAAAAGAAACAAGTTTTTAAATTTTTGAAAGGCTGCCATTCAGAGGAAACAGACTAGTCTGTGTTGCTACAGAGAGTGGAATATGGCTCAGTAGGTAGAAGTTCAAGAGGGGCATATTTAATCTAAATCTACCATAATTGATGGTAATTAAAATACTAATGATAGCTGTTGCTTGAACACTTTGTGTTCAGCACTGAACTTGGAGTGCTTAAATTAGTGCATCTTATCTGCTCATTCACAATAACCCCGTGGTGACAGAGGTACTCTTATTAACCCCATTTTGTAAGTCAGGAAATTGAGTCCCAGAGAAATTAAAGAACTGGTGAAAGGTCATAGAACCCACACTGGTGGCTGTAGTGGTACAGCCAGATGTAATGTGAAAGGGAAAATTGTTCAGTCCAAGCTCTTTAGATCATTCAAGACAGTTCAGCATTACCTCCAAAGCCCTCGTTCCTGATCACTAAGCTAGAATTTTCTAACAAGAGGATTTCAAATAATGGGTTGAACTACTTTGTGAAATCATAAGCTTCTTGTCAGTTATTGGAAATACACGAGAAGATGAATAGCCATTACACATTCTGGTTTCACTTCTTCTCTGACTTCCTCAGGTTTGTGACCTCATAGGTGCCTGGACCGAGAGTGGTTATCTTCCCCAGGAATTCCCATATAAGCTGAGTATTCCTGTAGCGGATTCTATTTTAATCTAGCTAGCTGAAAGCAATTTCTTTTTGAACCAGTCCACAGGAGTGTGGGGATCATGAAATACAAAACTTAAAACTAAATTTAAAAATGGTAGAACCTTCTCATATGCTGAAATTGGAGTGGCTGCCAGCTCACAACAGTGTCAGTGTCACCTGACACTGACAAGCCCCACTACCCTAAACACTGGGATCAGTCACAGTAATTTAACCCTCCTGACCTTGGTGATTGGTCCCAGAAGTGGGTATTTTGCCTAAGTTGAGCAATCTTTTGCTTAGAATTTTTTAAATAGCACTCTTGGCTAGATAAGGTTGTGACACTGAAAGACTCTAATTCCAGGGTTCCTTCCAACCCTGTTTTTTTCTACCACACGGGAAAAACCTGTCTGCAGTATGCTGCACGTATAGGGGAGCAGACGTGAGAGGTTGGAGATGGTGGAGGGTCAGAGAGGAGCAGAGGGGGAGCAGGAAGCTGGGGCTGCCCAGATTGGGGCAGGGGGTGTGAAGATCTCAATAGAGCTCCCGCGATATTCTGGTGGCTCCTGGTTCTCCTGGGTCCCCCCCACCCCCAGTTTCTGACCTGACACCAGTTTTCTGGGGACCTTCTTCCCAGGCTGCTGAAATCCTTTTCACACTACACTCTTGGGTCTTAATTTTCATGACATTTCCACAAATAAAGATTTTCTTTATAGTTCAGGTTCCCCACATATGGGGCAAAAGAAGTTCTGTGTCTTTTGGCCAGGTAGAGTTACCCCATTTTACACAGTTCAGCAGCGTTCAAGAAATTTGGCAAGTGGAACCCTCTAGAAAGGATGACCTTCATTCATGTTCACATTGGAATGGACAGTGTAACCCTGTGAACCGAGAAACAGGCAGCGCAGGAAAGGTCATGGTGGAATCTAAGAGACATAAAATGTTCACTTGCCTCCTCTCCCATCTTCCCATTTGTCGCTACCATCTTGCCACGGATGCTTCCAATTCGCTCACTCAGGGCTTTTCAAACTCTCCCACAGAGTCAGCCTAAGGTACAGGAGAACGTGTGACTCTGGGGGGCTGCCTCAAGGAAGCCTGTTCACCAAAATCCAGTATTTCATTTAAAAAATGCTGTGACTTTATATATAAATATATATATGATTGATTATGAAAGGAATGTTCCTTTCTGCTATTCTTGAGTCAAATGCACCTGTCAACATCTGGGTCATGTTTATTTTGTGATCTGTGAGCCCCTGACAGGCCGAAGCTTACCGTGGAGACAGAATGGCTGCTGTCTATACCGAATGTCCTGTTAAAGTGCTATGTTTCTGGAGGAGATGCCATCGTAAGCCTTACCACCTTAACCTAAATCTCTTTTATTTTCTAAAGTAATTTTTGTATTTGTCAATATATTATACACATATCATTAAAAATATCAAATATTAAGAAAGTTCATAGCCCCTCTTTGCAATGGGTGTCCCCTGAGCAGTCCTGTTGATTGTACTAAATAATGAGCTCTTGAAAATAGTCCCCTTTAACTAGGGTGGTGGCACATTCTGGACTATCTTAATTTATGTCTTATCCTGTGTGTAAGTGATTAGTATTATTTCACTCCAAAGTATCTTGACTCGGATGTCATGTTACATGGTACCTATACTTACGAGAGGCTGCCACTTTGTGTGTTTGTCCTCCACCACTCACCTCCATGCCTTTAAATTTATGGTTATGCCCTAGTTCCTTGATCTTGAATCTAATTTAGACATTTCCCATTGTCTTCCGGCTCATTTATAGCCCCACCTCTTTTCCTCACTTCCTCTGAATAAAACTACATTGTCCTTTACTTCCTCTGTTGATTACCTTTGAAACTCTATTTCTTGTTCCATTTATTATAGGTAATTTCTCTTGATTTTCTGGTTTATAAGGTAAATATAAATATATCTGTGCCTTCCCAATTTTCCTTGCCCATCTTCTCCCTTTCATCCAAATCTCACACTTTTACATTTTCAAAGTTGGTCAGGTTTATATTTTGTTCTCCTACAAAAAACTAATCCTGTGTTTAATCTATAGGATGACTGTATGTTGAAGATCAAATAGGTATCATGTGCTGTTAGAGTCATGTGCCATGTAATGACCTTTTGAGAGCAGTCCTATAAGATTGTAATGGAGCTGAACAGCTCCTATGGCCTGCCTAGTGACGTAGCCATGATAACGCTGTAGCGCGATGCATTACCCACATGTTTATGGTAATGCTGGTGTGAACAAACCTATTGTGCTGTCAGATGTATAAAAGCACTGTACACACAATTATAGTAATAAGCTCTACCATTTAGTTTGTGAACATGCACTCCACAGAGTCTGCACAGTGACCAAATGGCCTAATGATGCATGTCTCAGAACCTATCTCTGTCGTTAAGCGAAGCATAACAGTGCATGCACATTTTTATTTATTGCTAAATAGTATACCAATGTGCTACAATTTCAGTCTTTTTTATATACATTTTTGTCCCCTTCAGAATTTTCCCTCTCGTATTTTCTGCCTTTATCATACTCTGAAGTGCTTCCAATGTTTTTAATGTACTACTTTTTCTAGAAGTCGCCCCCTTCCTCAGTATACTCCCTTCTATAACCATCAATTCCTCTGCTTCAGTCTGAACTTCATTCTTACCATGTCTGCCACAGTGATAGTTTCAGAACACCAAGGCAGGGAGAGAAGAATTCATCTTATGCAAAGAGAGGATGGGCCTTTGCTCTCGGCTACTAGGGAGTGATCCCTGGGCCCCTGCAATGTCCTGCCTGTTAGGAGTGTCTTCGTTGACCTGGGCGTCTGGCCACCACATAGTCTAACAGTGTGATTAGGGGTTTTGGATCATAGGGCATTAGTCTCAAACCTCTAAAGGGACTGGAGATCAGCCTGACCACTGAAAGGGCTAGAGACTAAAGGTCAGCCATGTAGGCAGAATACTAACAATAAAGCAACTCATAGGATAGAGTGGAGGTTGGAGGAGAAAAGTATGTTGCTATGTGCCCATCAAACTGCACTCGGCACACAAGTACCTGTGTTTGACTTAAAGTTTTTACTCAGGAGACATCAGCACTTCAGCCTCCCCTTAGCTTGCTCTTTAGACTTGGCTAAGGTCCTCCTGTGCTCGTCATCCTTTTGCGTAGATCTAGGACAATGGGTCCCATTTCTAGATGCAGTGACTGAAATGAGATCAGACTGTGTTGACTCTAAGGCCAATGTGCTGTCATTTTTAACTATATATTTGATATGAATTATGGCACAAGGAATCCGATGAGATTGTTGAAGAAGCTGTACGTGTCACACGTGGCAGCATCCAACCCATTGCCACAGACCTAGTCAACTTCTCTGCGGTTGACCTTTAATCTGAGTATGGAGGTAAAGCCATGTTGACATTATGCTTTGTCAGTCATCCTCCCAAAGGACATACATCCAGGTCTGTTGATATAATTTCTTTGAATATAACACATAATCTGTCATTGTTCTCTTAAGAAAGTGACAGCAGTAGCAATTTCAATTTTCTAAAGTGATATTAGGTTTCTTTAGTGCTAAGAGGTACATGATGTTAGTTTTGTAGATAATTAAACCATGGAGTTTTACAGGGTCTGCAAGCTGGTTTAGAATTTACTAGTTTGTCTTTGGTGTTTATGGCTTCAGAACATTACAGATATCTGCAATAAACTAAACTCTTTTTCATTTGGATTACTTTATTCATCAAACATTTATTAGGAATCTTTGTCAGGTTAAGTATGCACCTCTAATCTCCTGAAACTTAGATGTTTTCAGGTTATTAAGATGAAAAAAAAAAAAGAACATGTGACTAATTGTACCATTAACTTCCTGGTAGTTTGCTGTATAGTAATACTAGTAATGTATATAAGTACATATCTATATATAAGTATATACACACATATGTATGTATGTATTACTAATACCAATATCTCACAAAAATCTGTAGCTTTTTTTGTTTAGTAAAGTACTTTAGCACTTATTAAAAAGCTAACCTGATCTTCAGGAACTCTGAAAGAGGTTCGGAAAATGAATGAGATTGCAACATGAAACCTAGAATACATTTCAGAGTAGAGAAATAAGGGTGCAGAACTGGGCTGGGTTGCTTTGTAATGTCATCTTCCTTTTACTTGAGGCCTTTGCCCTCAAGGAATTTATGGTTTAGATGTTATTTAAGACCTGCATGCTCACTAATCAGTTAAACACTGCTTGTGTGTAATTATGTGCCCCTTGTAAAATAAATGCAGTACCGTCACAAACAAGACAGAGTAGTATCAGCTGGAACATATGAAGAGCTTTACAGAGAAGTGGTAAATCTTGAAGAAGAGATGTGCTCTGGGGTGAGGAAATAAAATTGGATAAAGCTAGTGAGAAGACAAAGTACAGTCTTGAAAATCAAGTTGAGAACTATGGAGCTTTATTCTGTAATTAGCAGTAAAATTTTGAAGGTATTTGAGTAGATAAGTAGCTTGTCACAATAAGCGGTTTCTCTGTGACAATTTGTAGAAAGGATTAGAATAAGAAGACTCTGGAGATGTTGAATTTCATTGTATTGGAGAATAGTGACTATATTGTCTGGCTAGTTCCTAACTTTTTCTACCTGCCCTCTATCCCTAATCGGGACCATTTGGGTCTGCTGTGTCTGCTGAGCCCTGCCTGGCTCTAGTACAAGGCTGTGTCTTGGGTCTCTGCCCTATGAATATATCCATTCTTGGTCGGTGAACAAGAGTGAGCCTGTGTTTGCCTGAATTACGACCGTGCAATTGAATTTGTCTATAAATGCCAAGACAGCATCAAGTCTCAGTGTCTTGATGAGCTGCTCTGAGCATCCAGGGTAATTTACAACCTCGTAGATTCTAAATCTATCAGTACTGACAAATAGGACAAGTATACAAGCTTGAACACATTTTTGGTTGGTCTTGATTAAAATGAATTTTATCAGGATCTTTTTAAAATTTAATATTGTAGGACTTTCTCAATATTACTTCAGTCAGCTTAATTTTCTCTTTTCTTCTTAAAGATAACAATCTATTATTTTCAAACACTGGGGGTTTTTGTGTTGCACTCACTGGCTAAACAATCTTAGCATATATTTAAGTCATTCTTCTCAGTTTTTCTTATTAGCCTCAATTGGCAGAGATCATTCCTACATAGGGAGATGTGCCAAGGAGAGGGGCACTCAAGTAAACAATGACAGTATCACAATCCTGGGTGATGAGTGTTGAACTTGACTCATATAGAGCCTTTTTAGGGGTTCCAGAAAAGGAATAATATTTAGTTTATAGGGGGAAGGGTAGTACAACCTGTGGAGATGGTAGAGGTACTTCATGGGGCAAGGGTACTGTGCTGTCAGATTGGATTTTGGATATCATTTTGAGTTGTATGGATGATGGAGTAGGTAGGAGGAATGGCGAAGGGGACTTGGAGGCAGGAGACCAGTTAGGAGCTGTGTTAGTCAGGATTCTAAGAAGCAGAACCATTAAGGTGTGAGTGTGTGTGTGTGTGTGTGTGTGTGTGTGTGTGTGTGTTTATCTGCAGGATAGGCCAGCAGGCTAGAGACCCAAGGAAGAATTGATATTGCAACTCAAATCCAAAGGCACAATTTCATTTCTCTTGGGGGACCTTAGTCTCTTTTTATCCTGAGGCCGTTAACTGATTTGATAAAGGTCTATTCACATCATAGGGGTTAATATGCTTTACTCAAAGTCTAGTAATTTAAATGTTAATCTCATCTAAAAAAGAGCTTCACAGCAACATCTAAGTTGGTGTTCAACTAAAAAACAGGGTATCAGTTTACTACTCAGGATAGCTTAGCCATACTGACACAAAAGAATTAACCATCACAGGAACCAATGAAATGTTATTCTTCAGGTGGAAAAAGAAGAATTATACCAGAATTTAATTGTGTGGATTGTTGAGCAAGTGAATGAAAGTTGCGAGAGGATGCAACTCTCCTCCTTGCTCCTTAGTTCACATATTTTCTCCATTTATTGAGCAACAATGTGCTAGGTCTCTGGTAGGAACTGAGGACTCAGAAGTTGTCAGGACACCCTGTTTATTATAGAAGGTCTCACATATGCAAAGCTCCACATTGCAGCTTTGCAGGTCAGACTATCAGCCCTTTATACATTTAGTTACTCAGGTCTTTCCTGGAAATGAGGGCAAGTATGCATGGCAAAAACAAACCCAACAAACAAGCAAACTATTAAAAGAAAAGCTCCTTAAACTTGGTTATGTTGCTTCCAGTACCTTTCTGTATTTCTGGTGAAGTGGAGACAGTTTTGCTCTACTCTATTGCTCTACTCTATGAGCAAGTTGGTCACAAACTAATTAATCTTATAGAAAAGTGGGGTTTTGTCTATACCACCATTGTCTCTCCACTCCCAATGAACAAACAGGTGTGTGCACTTGAACAAGGGTCACGAAGTGGGATTCCATACATTTCCTGTAAAAATAGAATCTCCATGAACTGTTTTGCTCTGGTCCCTAAGAGGCTTGCAGAAGTTGCAATGAAAATAGGAGTGAGAAAAAAAGAAGTTCCTTTGGGGAAAGATATACTTTAAAATGTTTGGTATGTTATATGAAAATCCACATCTGGTTTTTCCACATTTATCATGCTAATAAAACATGCACCTGTTAGGTTTTCATCACAAGCCATATTTCTCATCTGTCTAGTTTGACCTTGTCACAAGACATTTCCCTTTTAGCACTCACTTGGATTTTTGTACTGAGTGGAAGTTGGAAGTGATTGCAAAGGAAGGTGATTTCTTTTGACATCTTATGTACGACCCATGTATTTCCTTATGGCTTTAGGTGTTGTTAGACTGGGCCATTATTATTAAATTTTCTATTTAGCAACCACTGATGACCATTGCTTGATCTAGATTCCTCCTTCTTTTTTTCTTTCCTTCCTTCCTTCCTTCTTTTTTTTCCATTAGAGACTACCAAATATAAATCTAAAGTCTCTATGTCTATCATTCTTTCTTTGGTCAGTGGGAGGCTCTGGTTAATTCCAACGTCTCTTGACATGGCCTGCTTTTTTTAACTTAAAAATAAAGGATTAAGTGTTTGTAAAAGTTAGACACATATTTAACATTGCCACACCGAAAGGAAACATCAACAGCATTGATGGTTCCTTAAAGCACAATGGTTTGACTTTCCAGGACTTGAGGGAAAATTCTAATAGATGAATATTTAACTGTTTAACTCTACAGCTAACACAAATGACAAAAAAAAAGGGTGTGGGTGGAAATTAGATGGCCATTGATAGGAGTCAAACCTCACTAACAACATTAAGACCAAATGGACAAAACGCTGAGGAAAGTGCCACTAGATTAAAAAAGCAAATAAATAAACAAAATCAACTGAAAATGTCTCACTGTCCTAACTTGATTTCAAGGTGTGAAGCCAAGTTAGCAAGATGACTATAAAACTGTCTTTACTGCTTTTCTTTCAATTCATTAGAGTTATGCATGAATAACTCCAAAAGAAAGGCAAATTATATTTTGGTTTAAAAATTTATTTATATAAGTACATATATTTAAGTGGTGGAATGTATGATACATGTATGATCCACTTTTTGCATTTCTGAGTGATTTGAATAGTTGTACCTCACAGACGTTTAATACTTTAGAGTGATTTCTTAAGGTTTGTTTTCCTGGTCTGATAAACTTTCCTCTGAATATGACAGCTGTTTATAAGGTCTGTCAGTGCCAACTTTTACAAAAATAAGCCACACCTTATCTGAATGCTTCTCTTACCACCACAATTTATCAGAAGGGAGGCAGCACTGTAGATTGTTATTTAATTCATGGGGCACTGGTGGTCACATCTATTGATTTGGGAACTTGACATTTTCACTCTGATATTGTGTAAATTGGGAAGCAGGGAAAGTGAGTGAAAGGCATAAAAGCCACTGAGTCCCTTTAAGTGCCATGCATATGGCACATTTTACCTCATTTAATTGCCCCATGTTTAAGTGGCTGGCGGTTGGACATGGATGGGTTTTAGTAAATAGTGCTAGACTCCCACTCTTGCTAGATACTTTTACCTAGGCTAGGTTTTAAAAATTATCAGTAGTAAATATAGTTGCAGTCATTTTGGGGACAAGGAAACTGACACCCAGAGCATAAACTGTGTAAGATCAAACAGCTAAAAGCAACAGAACGAGAATTTGAACCCACATATCTGTCCATCTCCATCTCACAGACTGGTTTCTTCCCCTACATTACCTGCCTGCTAACCATGTCAAACTAGCTCAGTTTTCAGAAAATGTGCTCTATTAGTCATTAAAAACAGATTTTACAATGACTGAGTGTCACAATGTGCTTTTATTTCTTTTGAAAAAATACATTGTCTAGGAAATAGGGTCTGACAAGAAGGTACACATTGCCCAGGTTGTCCCCTCATTGGAAATATTTTAAAATATATACTTCTATAAAATAGGTGTAACCTGGTATGGTGCTACATGAAATGGAATTCTATGAGCTCTGGTCCAAGCAGAAAGTTTATACATTAAGAACCAGAAATCACCAAGGAGCAATGTACTTGGAAACTCAATACAGTAATAAGTAACTCGGTACTGTGTCCATGAAAGATCCCTTATTGTCCACCAAAAACTGTTAATGCACTCTCAATGGTGTCAGTCTGTCCTGCATTTAACAATAAACACATAAAAGACATCAACAAGAGGATTTCTTTTCTTTCTTGCAGTTTGCTATACAGTCTTGAAGATATTATCAAGGCAAAAACGCTAGGGGACTATTTAAGAACCCTGGATGCTTTTGTTGTAAAATTAAAATTAAATTGAGTACATTCAGAAAATTATTTTTTTTTTTCTGTGTGTGAGGCTTATAGTCACATACATATAATTAAAAATTAGATTAAAATAGACGGGTTCTCTCTACATAAAATACTTTATCTCTGTTATCAATCCACTGTATAAGTGGTGATTATGAACACAGTCAATAATAGACCCTCTGCATTTCATAGCTTTGTACAGACAGGCACCAGCCTATCTTAATCAAGACTCTTCATAACACCATGTGTTTATGGGTACCTACTATCTGCTGTGTTTTTGCTGGGCTGTGGGGAAACAATAAAGAATAAGACAAATTGTTTCCTTGTCTTGGATCACACATTATAGGTGAAGACAGACAAATAAATAATCAATTTAATAATGTGTAGTAAGTGTTTTGACACTTCCAGAAGCATACAACAGAGCCATTAATTGTAGCCTAGGGCAGGGGTGAGGAGAGGGTTCTGAGAATGCTTATAAGGGAAAGTGGCATCTAGATGACAGAAGGATAACTTGGAGTTAGTCAGTCTAGAGCAGTGGTTCTCAACCTTCCCATAAAATTATTTTCGTTGCTACTTCATAACTGTAATGTTGCTCCTGTTATGAATCGTCATGTAAATATCTGATATCTGTTTTCTGATGGTCTTAGGCGACCCCTGTGAAAGGGTCATTTGACCCCCAAAGGGGTCGCGACCCACAGGTTGGAAACTGCTGATCTAGGAGGTAGGGTTGGAAGGGGAAGGGTACGGGGAGGCATATACATTCCAGAGAGAGAGAAGACCCAGAGGCTAGAGAGATCATGGTATATTTGACAAACTGAAGAACAGCCAGGAAGGTGGGAGTGAGGATGATGTGAAATGTAAAGGATGCCCCTCAGATGGTTAAGTGATAAGAGTGAGGCTACAGACATCATGAAGAGCCTCACAAGCCATGTTCAGATGACTGGACTTGACCTGAGGGCGATTGAAGGAGGAGTAAGGAAGAAAGTGAGTCAGTCCGTTGGTCTTTTAGAACGTCATCTGGCTGCTGGAGAGAATAGATGGGAGCAGGTAGAACTAGCTGGGAGGCTTTGCAGGGATCCAGGTGAGAGCTGATGGTGGCCTCACCTGGAAGATGGCCAATAGCAAGGAGAATGGACAGTGATGGACATGTCTGGTAGTTGACAGGACATAGTTGACAGGACGTGGTGATTGTTTGGATGAAAGTGGTGAGAGAGAGAATAGAGTCCAGGATTTTGCCCGGCTTCAGGCTTAGGCAACTAACTGAGCTAGTTCCCAATAAGGAAGAGAAACTGCAGGGGAAAATAATCAATTAATTTCATGTTGGGTTTGAAGTACCAGAAATCAATTTTGTTTATTTTCTAGTATTTTCCAAAGTGTATTGTCCCTGTGAAATAACGAAGATAGAAAAACTCAGCCAAATGTCTATTGTGGGTGCAATAGCATTCAAAAATCCTAAAATGCTGACTTTCTGATTGTACTCTTCTGCACTGACAATGGATACATCTGGGCTCTCAGCATTCATGAGGCATACACTGAATGGTTCCTGTGAGAGTCTGTGTAGCTAAAAAGAATAAAAGTGGCAGTGATGGGTGAGGGCATCTCTCCCCCAGCCTCCCGTCCCCTGTATCTTCTTTTCCAGAGAAAGTGGGCGCTTGGTTGAGAAAGACAGGTGGTTGTGACTCACTCTCTAGCATAGAGGTGGCTGTGGAAGCTTCCTAAACACAGCAACTGTGGATTGTATTTATTTATTTAAAATAGCTTTAAGATTTAATTCATATGTCATACAATTCATACATTTAATGTATATAATCCAATGGTTTTCATTATACACAGATATGTGCAATAATCACTAGTGAATTTTATATTTTTATTATCTCAAGAAGAAACTCATTATTCTTTAGCTATCCCTTCCTGTCCCCACTCCCCTCCAGCTCTCAGTAACTACTAATCTATTTTCTGTCTCTATAGATTTCCCTACTCCTGAATTCATATGAATGGACTCTATGTGGTCTTTCGTAACTGACTTCTTTTGCTGAGCATGATGTTTTCAAAGTTCATCCACTCTTTAGTATTTGAGTATATCAGTACTTCATCCCTTTTTCATGCCGAATAATAATTCATTGTATGGATATGCCACATTTTGTTTATCCACTTGTCTGCTTATAAAAATTGGAGTTGTTTCTACCCTTTGGCTATTGTGAATAATGCTACTATACTATAAACACCTGCGTATACAGTGATTGCTTTTTATTTGTCTGTGTGCCTCCAGGCCTAGCACAAGGAAGGGTTAACTTCTTGTCACTGCTATCACCCTAAAGACAGTGATGCTCAGTGGCTCCCAGGCCTGCTCTAGTATCTTAGGCACAGCTGTGAAGTAGGAACATTTATTTTCATTTCTCTGTTTCTTGATGTATGTGCTCTTTTCTTGCCCTCTCCCCCAATCAGTACCTGAAAAGTTAGAAGTCTTGACTCCTTTTAAGGACTGCTCTCTAGGCTGCTGAAATTGCTACTGCCCAGCCTTCTCTAATACAAGCTGCCATCCTTTTTTATTTTTTTTGGGGGGGGGCGGGGGGCGGTTCCCTGGCTGGGAATCGAACCCTGGCCACTGCCATGGTGAAATACTGCTGAATTCACAGGAAGGTGTGAATGATGCCTCAACATTCAAATGACTCTCACTGTGAGAAGGGAGGTTTCTTTAAAATTTGAGTTTGGGAAACTTCTAAGGTGTCTAGAATTGCTTCCAGAAATTCTCTTACCCTGTGTCTGCTCAACCTCCTTCTTCCTGGTCTTTGTAGTAAGTCTAAGCATAAACTATGAGGCATTTCTTGACATGAGTACCTACGTAAATTTTAAAAGAAAAGTAAATACTCAAGAGCTGCAGACCATACATCTGAGAGTGCAGCTGAAGTCTTTGACTGTTTTAAATAATTAATAAAATTGAAATGCAGCAATCAAGGACTTTGTGTTTTTGTGTGTTTGCTATGATGAAAGTTATTACCTACATCTCCTGGAAAACACCCATTTATACAAGTGCCTAACAGCAAAAATATGGTTTTCTTTGGCTGAATGTGAAAAAAGATTTTGCAGGATTCCTTAAAGTGCAATATGTGTACCAAATATATCCAGAATCACTTTGGGTGCTGATTTCAGGAAACCCATTCCAGCTACTAAAGCAAAATCTCTTGAGAGAATGGGGCCCAGGAATCTGTCCTTTGAGCAAGCTCCCAGGATGATTCTTATGCACATGGATGTATTAAAGTCATTCAGAACTATTAGGGCTTCAATTGCATGTTTGCTAGATAAGTACAGGTGACCATAATATTTTTCACTCAAAGTTTGGAGAGTATAAGGAGGTGAAAGTAAATATGCGGAGCATACAAGTGTAAACCAGGACTGGCCTAGTTTACCAAACCAGAACACATGATCACCTTGCAAATAAACACCAACCGCTCTGAGTGAGAATTTATTCTGCCATCTCACTCTGACTTTCTATCTCATCAGAGCCACCTCCTCAAACCCTATCTCGTGAGTACTAAATGTGAATGAATGTCCTCTTTCTGTTGACTGCATATTTCTTACATTCAGTTGACTTCACTGTGGATGTCATTAGCGCTTGCACTCTGTTTCCTGGTCTTCCTCTCTACTGACATAGATGAGGCTGAACTTTGTGGTTGGGTCATGGGTCTGGCCTGGCTAATGAAAGGGATATTGAGTTTCCAGGGGAAATCCAGCAGAGTCCCTGCACTTCCAGTGCCCAAGAGCTAGGGAGAGGAGGAGCTTTTCAATTTCACCAAGCCTGCTGTACCACTGAAATTGCTTAGTATTTAGTGTGCAGTATATTGCCATTTTGTGTCCAGTAGGATAGGACTCAGCCATGATTCTGAGTTTGTTATTGTTGAGGTCAAATATAGTATCTGACATACAGGTGTCAGATTCATACCTGTCTTCCCACTCCCAACCCCTTCCCTGGTATCTCCCTCTTCCTTTACCCGTCTATAATTTACATAAAACTTTCAGATACTTTGTCATTTAGTATTTGTATTAGTTCCCTGTGGGAGCTGTAAAAAAATTACCATACACTTCATGGTTTAAAAACAATAGGAATATGTTCTATCACAGTTCTGGAGGCCACAAGTCTGGTATCAGTATCACTGGGCTGAAATCAAGGTGTCATCTGGGCCTCACTCCCTCTGAAAGCTATATGGGAGAGTTTGTTCCTTGCCTCTTCGAGATTCTGGTGGCTGCCAGCATCCCTAGGCTTGTGGTTACATTACTATAATCTTTAAGGCGAGCATCTTCAAATCTCTCTGTCTTCATCTTCATGTCACCCATTCTTCTGTGTATGTACGCATCTAATCTCCCTCTGCCTTACTCTTATGAGGATTTGTGTGATTGCATTTAGGACCCACCTGGAAAATCTAGAATAAGCTGTTTATCTCAAGATCCTTAACAGCATTTGCAAAGACCCTTCCTCTAAATGAGGTAAATATTTATAAGTTCTAGGAATCAGGATCTGATATCTTTGGGGCCATTATCAGCCAACTACAGTATTTAGCAAATATTTGGGGTGATAAGAGCAGACGTACATCATCATCTTAATTTTATAGGCAAGGAAGTTAAAGTTCAGAGAATTTAAGTGATCTCCCCATGGTCATGAGCCTGTCCAATGGCAGACATAGGATGAGAGATAATGTGTAATTTTCTTTAAGCTGTGCTGTCTCCTCAAGAAGGCCCAGGAGACAGGTAGGTACCTGATTTATCTCCTTGTTTTCCTGTGCACCATTGGACTGTGTGCTTCAAAAGCACAACATAAAAAATGACTCTTGGAGCCTACTTACTGAAGGAAATCTTAGCCTGCATAGGATTTTCTATGTACCATTAGGAACCAGGAAGATGCTTAGTGTGGAAATCTGGATCCAGGGGTACTGTTAATGAGTTGTGTAAGCTTGGGTTAGTTTCTATGATTTTCTGCTCCTCAGATTCCTCATGTTTAGAATAAGAACATTGGGTCAGAAAGTAGTATGTTCAAATTTAGATACCAATTTTTGAATACTCACAGTGTACTAAGCATCTCTATGCTGGACCCAGAACTTGGCTTACATTATTTTGTGTACTCCTCACAAACAACCTGATAGAGAGGCTTTGCTATTATACTCATTTTACTGAAGAGGCTTAGAGAAACTGAACGATTTTACCAAAGCCACACTGTAAGCAAGTGGTAGACCCAAATATGATCCACCTCTTTGACTTTAAAGGTTTTCCTCTGCCCTTTTGCTTTCTGATTTTCTCCATAAACCCCCACCCATACCCCTGTGATACCACAGTGCTACCATGGCATAGCAGTCTCGGCCACATAATGGTCACATATTTACTAAGTCAAATTTCACATGGCATGATCCACTTGTCTCTACTATTTTCAAAGAAGCTAGCTGATGGCAGGCAGCCAGATTCAGAGTAGTCCTTGTTTCAGTGTATCATGTGAGAGAGATGTGTTCTTTAGTGAAGCCAGGAGTTCCTAGGGAAAATCCCCAAATGTTACAGGAAGTAGAATTATATAAAATACAAGCGAATAGGGTTCTGCTTTTATTAAACAGCTTGTGCTCAGAAGGCATTTGTTTCTGTTTTGTTCCATAAACTTTATGTTCATTGTGTTCATGACTTTTGAGGAAGCTTTGTAGAATCATTGCCTATCAGACAGGAGAAGCCTGGAGACGGGGTATTCTCATGTTTACATTTTACATTTGAAGAAATGGAGGCGTAATTAAGTGAAATTCATTTATCCAGCAAACATTTCACGAAAGCCTATGTTTCAGCTACAGTGCTAAACACCAGGATGCAGAAATGAAACAACATGATCACTGTTCTAGGATCTCTGTTCCTAGTGGGCAAGGCAAGCTCATAAACATATAATTTCAATAAATATGGTAAACACAGCAATTGTGTGAGAATTCTATGGGAGCCTAAGGGAGTTAGCAGAGACTGACATTTGAGCTAAAAGAAGAAAGTGGGAAAAGACAAACCTGGCAGAGGAAACAGGATCTTTGATGGGTCAAGTGCGTTAAAAAAGAATGGTAGCTGGAACCTGAGATGATGGTACAAGAGGAAATCACTGAGGTGGTGAGAAACTTGCCCAAAGTCAAATAACTCTGGGCTTTTTGAGATTCAAGAGCTTCAGTCTATAGGCTCAAATAGATTTTAATAACATTTTTCTTTCATGGGTCATTTTGGACAACTTGGCATTACTTGGCTAGACTGAGTGTCTTTCACTCAGGACATGGGATCACTTGCACATGCTGCAGACCTTCTTAGGGCAGCCAACAGATCTGCTGACCACATGGAATGTTTCTGTGCTGTGAGTGAATCAGTTCAGGCTTTTATACCTTATTTTCTTTCTGTTTGTAGCCTGCAGCATAGTCAAAGCTCCCACACAGGACTGAGGCCCGTTACACTGTGATTCTGAGAATCCGTGGTACATCTGTGTACACACATCACTGAAAATACCTTCTGGATTTTCAGTCAAGATGGCAGAATAGGTAAACACTGTGCTTGCATCCACTCATAACTATATAAAAGTTACAACTAAACTACACAATGACCACCATTGAGAATAGCCTGGTCTATCTGAACTGAAGCCCTACAACTAAGGACATACAGAAGAAGCCATATCAAGACTGGTAGGAGGTGGGCAGAGATACACAGATGGGCTGGTACTACACCCACATGTGACCATTAAAAATTGGGAAGGATATCTTCACTGCAGAGGTCCCTCCAGAGGAGCAAGTCCCCAGCTCCACACCAGGCTTCCCACCCCAGGGTTTCATTGGTGAGGAAAGAAGTCCCTATAATTACTAGCTGTGAAAACCAGCAGAGATTGGGGTTGAGTAACACAAGGGTGGCTGATGTCTCAGGTATTCCTCTTAAAGGGCCCACACAAGAACTTACTGACAGACTCACTCATGCTGACCTTCAGCACTGGGGCAGCAGCTCAAAAGGTTCCAGGGACATACAAGGAGGAACTGAGTCGTCTGGCTTTAGGGTGAGGGCTGGAGAAGCAGCTTTCTCCTAAATGAAGGAGCTGGCAGAAGCCATTGTTTTTTTTGTTGTTGTTGTTGAGTACTCACCTCTCTCTCTTTACAGACTCAAGCTGCAGCCATTATCTGAGTCTTCATCAACCTGGCTAAATCCTTTTGTTTTCACCACCCTGGTGATTCCCTGAGACCCCATTACATGCAACTTTTGGGTCCAATAAGGCTGCTTCCAGTGGCTTTCCATACATTTTGCTTGTGACTCATGTTGCACACTTTCCTAAAATTTGTCAAAGGTTCACAAAACCCAAATAAGCAGCATCTGGCTTTGGTGTGCCCCATACATTTGGTTGAGCATCCCTAAACTCAGCACTAGCCTGGGAAGCCTTGGTTTACAGCTTGGCTTTTTAAGTCACCTTCAAGCACAGGGGGTAGTGATCATCTGCAGATTGCTTTGTGGCTCGTTCCACATGGTCCCAGGCAGGTACAGTCTACAGTTAAAGTTGGCTTGCAGTGGGTCTTCTTCCAGAGGAGGACAGCTCTGGACTAAGCCAGAGCATCACCTGGTTACATTCAAAGACAAAACACCCAATGGTCAGACTGAGGCACCAGAGCCTTGCCAAAGCAAATTTTGCTCTGTAACATCAGACCCTCCACCACAAATTCTCCACTGTAGTAATAGCCAGTCATCACAACCAATCAGCATGAGGGTCAATCTCTTTCACTGATGTGCAAACAGCAATCAAGGCTCAACTACAACTGGAGGGCACCTGCAACCCATACAAGGGACACATCTGGAGCACCTAGTTCTGGTGACCAGGGAGACTGAGCCCCACAGGACATCTACTATATAAGACCACTCTACAAGCACAGGGAGACATAACAGCTCTAAATAATACATAGAAACAAACAGGGAGGCAGCCAAAATGGGGAGACAAAGAATTAATTCCAAATAAAAGAGCAGAACAAAACTCCAAAATAAAAATGGAGAGAGAAAACATGAAAAAAACAAAACAAAACAGAAGAAAGCAGTATAATACTAATTAAAGTAAAGAATACATAAAAGGGAATCAAAAAGAGATTGGATAAAGCAGAGGAATGAATCAGTGATTTAGAAGGTAGCAGAAAACACCCAATCAGAACAGAGAAAACAAAACAAAACAAAACAAAAAAACAAGACTCCAAAAAAATAAGACAACTTAAGGGGCCTCTGAAACAACACCATGCATAACAACATTTTCATCGTAAGGGTAGTAGAATGAGCAAGAAATTAAAAACTTAAAAGAAATAATGATGGGAAACTTCCCTAACCTGGCAAAGGAAATGGATATTCAAGTCCAAAAAGCATAGAGTTCTAAACAAGATGAACCCAAAGAGGCCCACACCACATTTTATCATAATTAAAGTGCCAAAAGTTAAAGACAAAGGGAAAATTTTAAATGCATCAAGAGAAAAACAGTTACCTACGAGTGATATTTCATATACTGTCAGCTAATTTTTCAACAGAAACTTTGCTGGCCAAAAGGGATTGACATGAAATATTGCAAGTGATGAAAAGCAAGGACCCACAACCAAGATTACTCTCCCCATCAAGGTTATCGTTCAGAATTGAAGGACAGACAAAGAGCTTTCCAGACAAGGATAAGGTGAAGGAATTCATCATCACCAAGTCAGTATTACACAGAATCTTAGAGGGATGTAAAGAAAAGTGTTGCAGGAATCTAGTCCTGGCAGAGAGAAGAATCACCTGAACACCAAAAATAGAAGAGGAAGGGGATCTTTATTCTGCCTGTGGGGCTGCAGTAGACAAAGTCCAAAATGGGCAAGCTCCCAGACTCACTCTGGTCCCGTCCTTTTATAGGACTTACAGGCTTAGAGGAGCAACTGTGTCGCCTTTTGTTTGGTGGAAGGAGCAATCGTGTCGTCATTTGATTGGTGGTCCTAATGCATTGGCGGGTATTCCCAGCAGGTTGTTAGAGGACAATGAGTCAGCACAATCATCAGCAGAATCAGATAACTCTTTATGGCGGGGCCTCCTTGAAGAAGAAGAAGAAGGAGAAGAAAGAAGAAGGAAATTAAAAATATGAATAATAAATTGGCAATAGTTACCTATCTACCAATAATTACTTTAAATTTAAATGGATTAAATTCTCCAATTGAAAGACATAGGGTGACTGAATGGATAAGAAAACAAGACCCATACAATATGCTATCATGTTGAAAGACACACACAGACTGAAAGTAAAATTATGAAAATAGGTAATTCATGAAAATGGAAACAAATAAACAAACAAAAAAGCTGGGGTAGCAATGCTTATACCAAACAAAATAGACTTTAAAACAAAATCTATAACAAAAGACAAAGAAGGACCTAATAATCCCTCTGGGTATTTATCAGAAAAAACCCAAAATGCTACTTTGAAAGGATGTGTGCATCCATATTTTCATTGAAGCATGATTTACAAGAGCCAAGGTATGAAGTCAACCTGAGTACCCCTGAATTGATGAATAGATAAAGAAAAAGTGATATATACATGTATATGTCTTGTATTACCTGCCATATAAAAAGAACAAAATCTTTCCACTGGCAAAAACATGGATGGACCTAGAGGTATTGTGGTGAGTGTAATTAAATTAGACAAAAGAAGACAAATTTCATATGATTTAACTTACAAATGGAAGCTAAAAAACAAAACAGAAACAAAGTCATAGATACAGAGAATATTTTGAGGGTTGTGGGGCAGTGGGGGTGGGTAAAAAGGGGGAAATGATTAAGAAGTACAAATTGGTTGTTACATAATAGTCATGGGAATGTAGATATAGCATAAGGAATATATAGTCAATAATATTTTAATAACTATGTTTGGTGTTAGATGAGCACTAAATTTATCAGGGTGATAGGTGGGATTGGGGTTGGGCGCTGGGTGAAAAGGTGAAGGGATTAAAAAATACAAATTGGTAGATACGAAGTAGTCATGGAGATGTAAAGTAAAGCATAAGGAATATAGTCAATAATATGGTAATAACTATGTATAATGCCAGGTTGAGTACTAGACTAGATCACTTCTTAAATTATATAAATGTCTAACCACTGTGCTGTATACCTGAAATTAATAAAAAATAATGTTGAATGCCATCCGAGATTGAAAATTTGAAAAAGGAGGAAAAAGGAAGAATAAAGAAACTAAGAGGTTCAAATCTGCAGGTATAAAACAAATAAGTCATGGAGATACAATATACAGCATAAGGAATATAATCAATGATATCGTGATAGCATGGCACATGTCACATGGTTGCTGGACTTAGGATGATTATTTCTTTGGGTACATAAATATTGAATAACTATGCTTTGCACCTGAAACTAATATAATATGTTAGCTATATTTTAATAAAAATATATTATTATTTGAAATAATAAAATTTACATATGTAAAAGTTTCAAATCTACTAAACCTAGACATCTTGATAAAGCATGGGTTTCCTCTTTCTGTTTGTTGTCTTAGTTCAGCATGTTCTTTCTTTTGTTGTTGTATAAAATCCTACGTGTAATAAAATATTATTGTTTTAATAGGAACTATATTGTTGAACAGAATTGTTATTTTTCTCTAGAAGGTAATACTTATGTTTACTCAATTTTTAATGAGTAAGGATTTAAAAGACAATTATGTGATGTTTGTTTAAGCCTGAAGAAAAAGATCATGTAACTAATCATCAAAATGACATGGAACCCTTAATTTGTCTATTTAACAGAATACAGTACTTTCAGTATCATCTTTAAATAGTAAATGTTGGTATGCAGCATCAGCATTATAAAATAATTATAACATTATTTTTTTTGTAATTGTGTAATAGATTTTAAGCTTTTATTCATGATTTAAAAAAGAGAAAAATATCTTCTGAGTGAAGTCATTGTTTTCAATCACCAAAGAAGAATAACTAAAAATTCAGTAATTTGGAAATGGTTTGTCTTCTATAGAAAAGAAGAGAAGCAAGATGTATTGTTGCTTCTCTTGATTTTAAAATTAATCCACTTGCCTCTTTATCCAGCTTCCATGTTCTCCTTAGATGTCATTAACCACAGGTTGGTGTCGCCATCCCCATGGTGCCTCTGTATAGTTGAAGTATGATTACTGGCTGGCTGAACAGTATACAGGAATGAAAATGAAGATCCACCACTACTAGGGGTCCCATGGCATTCCACTGTCCCTTAAAATTGGTGGACCTTGCCAAATCTTTTCTATTAATTATAATAACGATAACAACAAAAGCTTCTTTTGGTATGTTTTCTGTGCCTTTATAATGTACTTCTTTCTCTCCTATATTCCCTTTACGATATTTTCTACTTAATTAGATGCAGTGGTACATATTTTTCCTTGCTGTTTATTTTATTTTACATTTATTTTTTAGCTCAATGTATTTTTTTATACCTACAGAGGCCCTGTAGTTTTGATCCTGACTGCCAAAAAGAATCCTTAAAGAAGAGGGAAAGAAAATACTGAGGATGAAATTGTAAACTTGGAAATATCTTATTTTTTTCTTTACCATTTTTTGATGGCCTACTCTGTGCTATGCTACCTTTTGGAAGCATAAAGATAAATCAGTCTATGTCTGCAGGAAGTAAGTTGAGTGTAGAAGACTAATAAATAAACTAACAGACACAAAGACAGAAAGGACAGGCATACCTAAAAGGCTGTGGGTGTTTGGAAGAAGAGCCACTTAACTTGGTTGGAGGGTGAGAGAACAAAGGAAATTCACTTCTAGAGATATGCTAAGTTGATTCTTAAAGAATATTAATTGGGCAAAGGAATAAATATTGGGCAAAAAATCATGGAAGAAGGGAAGGAGAGAGAATAGAGGAAAAAGAGATGACAGAAAGGGTGGTGGAAGAGAGTGAATATCAATTACAAAGAACTGAAGTTTGGAGATTGGCATAAGAGAGTATGCACCAAGTAATGTATTAAGAAGATAATAAAGATTTTAACTAGTACCCCACCATTATCTCACAAATGTCAGTTGAATAAATGACTGGTACATATTATTGCATCTAGATAAGAACACTCTAGGTCATGTACATTAAGTCATTTTTCCAAGTCCTGCAGCCACTTAATAAGTGAGGAAGCTGAGAAATGATTCTGCTCCTCTGGCTACTGATCCGGACTTTTTGTGCTGCCTCATATGTTAAATATCTTTTCTCAAAAGAAAGGTCTAGTAGCACTATATGAATTAAGAACCACATTCGAGAAACTTTTTGTAATGTGTGTGGAATAAGTGAAAAATCAAGGCAGAAATAAAAAAGGTGTTTTTAAAAGAGTTCAAAAGAGAAACTAAGGATGAAGATGGTTAAGCAACGACGAATAAAAGGGGGAAAGTAATGCAAGTTCAGTGGGCTAAAGATACCATTTAAAGACTTTGCAGGAAGGAGCCAATGTGGGAATGGAGGAGATTAGATTGCAAGGTTTCTAAGGGCTGGAGAGAGCTTTAGGGTAAATCAAAGGACTGCTGCCAATTCAATAAAATTTTATATTATGTTAGGAAATAGAGTAACAGTCTATTGGCTGCAGAGCTTAGGATCAAGAAGAAAGCTAAAAGACAAGCAAAGTTCTGAAAGGCTCATATATCTAAGAGTTTTGACTTAGCAATGCATTTATGCTAGAAGGGTCTCAGAAATCACCTCCTGTGACCTCCTAACTTTGCAGTTGAGAAAACTGAGGCCAGAGAAATGGTGTTAATTGTACATGCGATTGAGCCTACTGCTAAGCAGAAACTTGATTATTAACTTTTAACAGTCAATTCAGTGCCCCTTGCGAGAATGTGAATTTTATATCAGGGCATGGGTTTCCAAAAATGATTAGAACACCAACCTTCTCTACCCACAGGCCAAGCACAGTACATGGGTTCTGGAACTAGGGACCTGAATTGCAAAGAACATGGGACGAGGAAGAGAAGCGTGACCTGGAAAAGCCAGCACTAGAAGGAAATACAAGAGAAGACCCAACATGAAGAAAGATCAAGTGGTGATCAGGAAGAGGATGGAGAAACAGGCAAGAAGAAGGGCTGGAATATTGTCAGTGGATATAAGAGAAAAACTTTAGTTTTATGGAGAATAAATCCTCACTTGCATTTTGGTTAAAACATTTTTTTAAAAGATTAAAATGGAAAGGCAGCATAGAATAGAAGGGAGGGTGTGGGCTTTGACCTCTGTCAGTCCTGACTTGAAATCCTGACTTTGACTGTGTATCAGAGTCTAGTAAAAACAAACAAACAACAAACAACGACAACAAAACCATGAACTGCTACATTATTTTAACAGAGATCATTTACTTTAAGAAAGCTGTTAAATATTACTGACAGATGGAAAATCCTAGCAGGGAACACTGAAGAAGCACAAGGATTCAGGAAGCAGTGATAGCCCCTTGGGCTAGGGGAATGAAAGGAAGGGGCTGGGGCTTTTAAAACTTAAAAGTTCGAAGGAGAGACCTTCACAGTGACTTCTGAAGACGGTCTTGCTCAGGTGGCGCTGGTTCTGGTGCTCTGCCATCGAGATTCAGATCACAGGAAACGGAATGCCACCTGTATGGTTCTGATATTGGTAATGGTGCAATGACGCAGGTTTTAGGAGTGAGAGAAAAAACATATACATTGGAACCAATTACTGCTATTGGGAGCAACGACTGCCGTGATGAGGAAGCATGGCTGGGGAGGTGGTGCTCATGGGACTAGTGGGAAACAGAAATAAGAATTGACCTTTCACCTCCTCCAGTCTTCCAGACCCATTGCAGAGTTTCCAAATGGCAGAACTTAACAGAGCCACTACAAGTGAGGAAATACAGTATGTAGCATCTCAGTCCCCAAATTTCAAACTGTAGAGTATAGAAGTGATAGGGTATGTAGGCAGATAGAAATGAACAGGAGAAGGCGGGAACCAGCCCTGACTAGGAGGTCCATTTACAGCTGTTCCTACTTATCAAAAAGATATATAGTCAGAAAAGGAAAAAATGCAGAAGAGGGAGGGAAATATCCTGCTTATCAAAATATACATCCTGCATCACACGACCATACAATTTATAGTTTTGCCTCTCTTTAATGAGCTTCTGAAATAAATCACAGGAAACAACCTTGGGAACAAAGAGGGAGGACCCGATATGCCAACGAAAACAAGGAAGATACTGGAGAGGTAGAGGGGGAGACAGTCCTACCCAGAGAAATAAAAACCCTCACTCAATGTGAGGAGAGGCTGCCTCCCTCCACGTCTCGGAGGGCACTGCTTTACTAACAAAACTTCATACCGTCCTGTGCTTGCAAAAACTCTGTCTCTTAATTGAATTCTTTCCTCAAAAAAGACAAGAACCAAGGAAAAATCGCCATTTCCGGTAACATCTTTTTGGTGCTGTGACTCGGATTACCTGATTTAAGGTATTTTTTTTCTCTGTCTTACTTTCCTTATTTCCGAACCACTGCAGCCACGTAATGTGGTGGGTATGAGACAGACATTTACAAACTATCAGGGCGTCTCTTACCTTGAAGAAGTCTCCCTTTGAAGGGTAACTCAGGTATGGTCTGGGACATCCAGGTTCAAGTCCGACGGCGTGTGAGATAAAGACTTGCGCCGTGCGTAGGAACAGAGCTGACGAGCACCGGGCCACGCCCCGGAGCAACGACCTAGTACGGCCGCTAGGCGGCTCTGCTTTGTGGGCGCTCGTGGTGCTCTGCTCTCTGCTCTCCCCTCCTTCTCCCTCTGGGGAGCTGCAAGCTCTGCTCGCTTCACCTGCTTCCTCCACCTTCTTTGTTTCTACAACTGAACTGCTCCAGGAAGGTCTGAGCTGCACTGCGGGCATGGGACGGGCAATTTGAATGCCATTAGGGCACCGGCCACTAGAAGACTCCCATGACAGGATAACTTGGTCAGGGATTGAAGGAGAGAGGCAAGAGGTGCCCCGCCAATCTGAAGAAAGGCCCACCGCCCCACAAGCGTACGCGACCCGCGCCCTGCGACATTACCTCGGTAAGGGTAATAGAGCTTCCAAGGAGTTGTTTCCTTCCACCTTATCGCTGCTCCTCCCTTCCGTGCTTAGGCCCTTGCTGTTTCCTGCCTTGCCTGTGCAGTAGAAGTCAAAAGCTCCCTCCCACTCTTTCTCAGCGCTCGTCAGTGCTCGGCGCTGCTCGGCTTCTCCACAAGTAGCTTAGCCTTGGCTCAAGCCACCCCGGCAGGAACAGGAATGGCAGGGATGGGGGGTGACCCCTGGGGCCGCTTATGGCGTGGGGGAATTGTCTCTCTCTCTCTCTACCTACCGATAATTCCGAGGCAACCAAAGTAAATTATAAGGATGGTTTTGAGGAACTTTGTACTCGCTTCACCTCCCTTCAGCTCGTTCTCACCTGCCAGGACAAAATTTCCATCTTTTGTCTTCACAAAACAGCATTCTCTATTTCCGCAAACGCTCTGGCATCTCTGAGGGCCAGAGACTGTAACCCATACCTCCAGCTCATCCACTCTTTCTGTCCCACCGGCCTTTGTTTTCTGCTGCATCGGCACAACCCCCACTGTCTGCAGCCTGCCTCCCTTTGACTGGTGCTGAGAAGCACCTCTGCCTGGGGTCCAGCCACTTGAACTTGGTTTCTGCTTCCTAGCCACTGCCTGTCTTGTCCACCCTCTGGTTTCAACCCGACTCCCCAAACATCAGGCTGATATGACTAAGACATATTGACAACTAAGAGAGAGATCTCTATTTCTTCCTGAAAGATCAGAATAACCAATTTCAACAGTCCCCTCAAGGAAGGTCACTTAGAGTCATTTTTGGATAAAATCCTCTTAAAAAATCTGGGTAGATACCAAAAGGTGGGAGGGCTACTGACTAGCAAGAAAATACAGGGTTCATCCAAGAATTTAGAGTAACAGCTACTTTGAAGTCTGGCTACATCAGGCAGCCAGCAGGGGATGTTTAAAGAGAAAGAGACAAAGATGGGACCCAGGATTTCAATGGCCTGGACAACAAAGGGGAGGGGAAGGGCAGAGGCTCTGCCCTGGCAAGCACACCGTAAGGTGTGCATAATTTTGTAGCTTGGAGGGATGAGAGAAATAAAAGAACACAGTAAGATACACGTGATTCTGTAGATTCAGGGGATAGGCCTGTCCCAGGGTTTGAGGTGAAAGATGTTTTCAGCCTTGGAAGGTACATTTTGAGAATGGGAGATGGAGAGGAAATGCCCTTCTCTCTCACCTCCCACTGTGTCTTTTCTGATAGATGGGTAACCAGAACTCTGTTCCTTGGGAATCCCCACTCAGCTGTATTCTGCTAAACTGGAACAAGTTTGACTCTCAGATACTAAAGAAGACAAGGTTCATCTTCCTCTGCAACATGGCATGGCCTCAATATAAACTGGGGGATGGGAAAAGCTGGCCTGAAAATGTCAGTCTATATTATAATACCATTTTACGATTGGACCTCTTCTGCCACAAACTAGAAAAATGGACAGAAATGCCTTATGTCCAGGCCTTTATAGGCCTCAGAGATGACTCCAACTTTTGTTGCTCCTGTAAGATATACCCCTCAGTTTTAACCCTATTAACATGCCCACCCAGAGGTCCTGATCTCAGAGAGACCAGCCCAGCTGAAGTCCTCCAACTCCTCACCTGAGGGACTAGAGGAGACAGCTCCTTCTAACTGCCTGTCCTCAAACTCACGAGGGCATTTGCTTCCATACCCAGGGCCCCTTTCTGCCCCAAAGATCTGCCCTTTCCAGGAGGTAAGAGGAGGTCTAATAGGGAGCCCTAGGGAAGTGCATGTCTCCTTCTCCATGCAGGACCTCCTCCAAATAAAGGCAGAAGACTTGGGGAAATACTCAGATGATCCTAAGAAATACGTTGATGGGTTTTGAAGGCTCACTCCTACCTTTGATCTCACCTGGAAAGATGCTAATGTTATCATAAAAAAAAAACTCCCTAAAACATGAAGGGAGATGATTACAGAGGCTGTGGGTCACTATGCAGATGGTCTCTATATGACTCACCCTATAGGAGCCATAGCTGTACCTAACACTGACCCCAGTTAGGCATGTGGTGACAAAATTACCTAGCCCTTTGTTTAACTGAGGGCATGAGACAAAGTAAGATTAAGCCAACTAATTAGCGCAAGTTGGCTACTACAGGTCAGGGCCCCTCTGAAAGCACCAAGGTTTTTCTTGAACAACTCAGGGAAAGTCTTACTAAACAAATGTCAACCCTGATTCCCCTGAAGGGAAATTAATGCTCAAAAGCAAGTCCACCCCAGACATCGGGAGAAAGTTACAGAAACTAGCACTAGGACCCAGCACCCAGCTGGGAGAGTTTCATAAGATAGCATCCTTGGTCTTTTACAGTTGGGACCAGGAAGGTCAGGGAAAGAAAGAAGATCAGAAAGAGAAGAAAGTTCCGGGAGTGAAAACAGGAGAAAGAAAAGCAAAAGATTAAGAGACAGGCTCAGTTTTTGGCTGTTTCACAAGTTCAACAGCCAACTCTTGGTCACTCAGGGAATAAAACCCTAGGAAAATACCACAACTACATGAAATTTGGACACTGGAAATGTGAATGCCTGGAGGAAAAGAAGCCATGAATACCATGTCCCAAATGCAACAAGTTTGGCCACTGGGGAAAAGACTGCCCGGACAGGCAAAGGGCTCCCCGGTTGGATCTCCAACCCATCATGACATTGAACTGAAGTGGCCTGAAGCTCTGTCTGGCTTCACAGATCAACATTTCCATTAGGGGAAGAAGATATACATGACCTTGGATGTGCCCAGTGGGACCACACATTTCTTACCTGATATGGAAGTTGTGTATTGTGTTCTAAGCTCTTTCTCTCTTAAAACTTTCCAGATAGTTGGGGTTTAGGGGAAGCCCATTACCTGGAGGTTTATCCCTCCTCTATGCTGCTCAAGGGGAGAGGCTATTTTCTCACTCATTCTTAATTATGCCAGAAAGCTCCAGTCCCCTTGTGGGCAGGCATATTCTCCAGAAAATGGAAGCACAGCTAATATTTGGAAATCCTCTCCCTAATATAAGTTATATTACTATCTGAAAAGGAGACCTCTGTCCTAGAGAAAACCAAATGGTTAGATTTTATAAGCCCAGAATGTTGGGGCAACAAAAATCTTAGGACAAGCCAAAACTGCCACCTCACTTAAAAGTCAACTCAAAAATCCTTCTCTTTACCCCCACCAGTGACAATATCAGCTGAAACTCAAAGCGAAGGATGGCTTACAGCTCTTATTAACAAATTTCTCAAGTATGGTCTGTTAAAACCATGCCCATCTCCTTGCAACACCTCAATCCTCCTCATAAAGAAAAGTTTTGGGGAATATAGATTAGTCCAAGAACTAAGGATCATTAATGAAGCTGTAATACCCCTCCACCCTTGTAATTCTATACCATCCTCAGGGAAATACCTTCAGAGACAAAATGGTTTTCAGTCCCAGATTTAAAGGATGCCTTCTTTTGTATACCTCTCGATCCTTCCTCTCAATTTTTATTTGCCTTTGAATGAGATGGTGGTGAACATCAGCGGCAGCTTACTTGGACTGTCCTCCCTCAAGAGTCCTGAGACAGTCCGTACCGTTTTGGTCAGGCTTTAGCTAGGGACCTAGCTTGCCTGTCTCTTGAGCTGAGCAGACAATGCTTATTCAATATGTAAATGATTTATTCATTTGCTGCCCCACTCACAAATTAGCAGAATTACACGCTATGCAGACCTTAAACTTCCTGGCCAAACAAGTTTATAAAGTCTCTCAACCAAAAGCTCAACTAGTCAGGCACAATACCTAAGACTAATTCTTATCCTGGGAAATGAAAGTTATCTCCTGACAGGGTCAGTGCAATTGCTCACCTGCCCTCCCCTATGACGAAGAGGCAACATTCCTTGGACTTTCAGGGTACTGAATACTCTAGCTAATAAAATATGGGCTCAGGGTTTGGCCTTTATTTGAAACCCTCAAGGAAAATGAGAAACAAGACTCCCTTGTCTGGGGTCCAGAACTACAAGCCTTTGAGTAATTAAAGGGAGATCTTGCTGAGGCTCCAGCCTTAGGGCTGCCTCAGTCCACAAAACCCTATGAGTCATACATCACTAAAAAACAAGGTATAGCCCTAGAGTACTAACTCAGAAAGTAGGTCCCACTCAGTGCCCAGTAGATATTTATCTAAGAAATTAGACTCAGTAGCACAGGGCAGGCCAACTTGCCTAGCAGTGGTGGCGACTATGGCCCTTCTAGCAGAAGAGGCTTCTAAAATCACATTAGGACAGTCCTTGGAAGTTTTTACCTCCCACTAGGTTGCTACCTACTAGCCCTACTGCCCCCCACCCCCATTGGATAACAGAGAGCAGGATATTAAAATATCAAGTTCTGTTGTTAGAAAATCCTGACATTACTATCCAAAGGTACATCATCCTTAACCTTGCCACCCTACTACTTTGCCCAGAGGAGGACACCCCAATTCACCCCTGAAAAAACCATCAACCTGATTTATGCTAGCAGCAGAGACTGGAAAGACGAGCTCATAGAAAACCAAGTTGAAGCCTGCTTTACTGATGGTAGCAGCTTTGTAAGGGAAGGAATAAGACATGCAGGATATGCTAAAGTCACCCCATTTGAAACCATGGAGGACAAAGCATACCCCCCAAACCCCTGGGACTTCAGTTCAATTTGCTGAATTAATGGCCCTAATTAGGGCTTTACATTTAGGAAGAGACAAAAAGATTAATATCTACAGAGTCAAAATGTGCTTTCTTAGTACTCCATGCCCATGCTATCTGGAAAGAAAGGGGATTCCTCACTGCCAAAGACACTCCTATAAAGTACAGACCTCAGATAGTATTCCTCCTAGAGCCAGCACTCTTGCCCAAGCAGGTGGCAGTAACCCACTGCCAGGGACATCAGCAGGGACAGGATAAAATAACTCAAGGAAATCATTGGGCAGATCAGATGGCCTAGGCTGCTGGCCTCTCTAAAGAGAAATTCATAGGGGCCCTCACCCCTCTTTGTCAGGCCCTTCCTCTGTTACACAGTTCAGAGGAGAGAAGCTGAGCCACCCAAAGTGGCTACACTGTTAACTCTCAGGGATGGTATGAGCTGAATCAAAGCCTACACCTCTCCCAGTCTCTCCAATGGAAAGTCATTAAAGGACTCCACAATTCTTGCCATTTTGGGTGGGATAATATGCACCAAATCTGCAATAAATTGTTTACTGGAAAGAACATATACAAGTATAAGAAAATTAACCAGGTATTTCATGCCTGTCTGCATTTTACTTATGGAAACCCTCAGGGAAATAAGCCTCCCCCATTTGTACAACATGTCCAGCATTGGGAAGCAAACCTGGGGAAGACTGGTGATGGACTTTTCCCAATTGTCCCCATGTAAAAGATTTAAATACTTCTTAGTATTTGTTGATACTTTCACTGCGTGGGTAGAGGCAATCCTCACCTGAACTGAGAGAGCCACAGAGTTTTCCAAAAAGCTACTGAAGGAAGTAATTTCTAGGTTCAGCCTATCCTGGTCTTTACAAAGTGACGATGAGTCTTATTTTACATCACATATTACCCAGCAGGTAGCTAAGGCCCTGGGGATAAGATACCTTTTACATTTCTTATGGAGAGCTCAGAGCTATAGCAAAATAGAAAGAACAAACCAAACCCTTAAAAATACCTAAGAAAGCTCGGTCAAGAAACCTTTCAATTATGACTTGACCTCCTACCAGTAGCTCTATTGCAGGTTCAAACATGCCCTCAGGCTTCCTTATAGCTCAGCCCTTGCGAGACTTACTATGAGAGGGTCTTCCTCTCATCTGACATACTCTTAGACATAGAGGCTATGAACTTCCCTCAGTATGTCATCTCACTAGGACAGTTCCAGGAAGCCCTGAAGGGCTATGGACAAAAGGCTTTGACCATGCTTGCTGGACAGAACTCACCTTTGTCAACCCAGTATCCTTCTGAAAGTAAAGTACTCATTAGATCTTGGAAAGAGCCTCCCCACATCCCAACTGAACCTCACTTGGAAGGGCCCTTTCACTGTGCTACTTTCCACCCCAAGGCTGTGAAGGTGCCAGCAGTCCCTAGCTAGATACATCACGCCCGGATAAAACCGTGGAAGGGTGAAGAAGGAGAGGACTTGTCAACTGGATCCCAGTACTTCTGTGAGCCACTAGAAGACCTCAGACTACTATTTAAGAAATTACCAGGTAAGTACTATAACTTAACTCCCCACTATTAGGGATATTAATAATCCTTTCACTGCATTATTGACTTAAAGTTATTTTTTTCAAAATGTGTCAAAAAGCCACAAAAGTAATCCTTGCTAACAGATGTCACCCCAATAAGTCTAACAATAAAAATGAATTAAAAAAAAAAAAGCCACAAAAAATAAAAAGTTGATGTTTTGACTGTTTTATGCATTTAATAATAGCATTTTGAGCTGCTTTGTATATAAATGACATGATTTTTATTTTAAATTTTTGTTATATGGTAATAAATTTACCATTATGTTGAATTTTAGCAAAAAGTACTCAAAACATATGAAGTGACAGCAATTAGATTTAAGTATAGATAAATTAGAATCTAATGGCATTGATGACAAAAAATTTATTACAAAATGTTACACAATATGGCATACAAAACATCTTTGCTGTTGCTAGTACAAGCCACAGGAAAAGATATTTAAAAATCTTTTAAATGAAGAAAAATCCTTGAAACAATTTCACACTGAATAAGAAAGTTTTTTGAGCTTGTGGGGTATACTCAAGTACCACAGTTAGCAGTTGGAAATATTTATATATATTCGAATGCTGCAGCAAAAGGGTTAATTATTCTTTACTGATTGATTATCTTCTTAGCTCTTATTTTCTTCACCTGTGTCCCCCTGACACCCCACTAAATAACTGTTTCTTACTAAATCATCAAGATGATATTAGTTCTCTTAGTTCAGTTACATTCTGATCCCCTTTGCAGGGAACTAACACCCTTGTAAACTTTTCCAAAATCATTGCAAAGGAAATGGCCTTTCTGACAGCTGGATATGTCATAGGCAGTATGAAAATATTCCATCTCCTTCCCAGTTTCAGCCTGTCCATTTTAATCTCAGTCTTACCTTTCTTTCAGAGGTCTCCAAGGAGTTCCCCAGAACATCCCCTTAGTTGTCAGGTTACACCCCTCAGCTACAAACCTAGGTTGTGTTCACCTTACCCCATTATTTAATCAGTCTAATCCTACTGGGGTCAGAACTCTCAACAGTACATCCACATCTAGCCCTTGTCAATCTGTATACTCTACCTAGTCCCCATTATTATCCCAGAACATTTGACATTTCTAAAAGGTACACTCCAAATACTACCTTTTGGTGTCCAGCCAGCCACAAAACTCATGATAATAAACAAAATATAAACCCCCTAAATATATGCACATATTGGGAGGGATCTGAGACAACACCCTGGCAACTTCACTACCCACAACCAAGAGCAGGAAAGGTACTGATAAGGCCCAGGGATACTGGACTGTGTGGAGGCCTTCTATACACAATGTAGCCCCACCATGGAGTTCAGGCCTAAACACATGTTTTCACTCCTCCTTCCCACATCAAGCCTGGGTATTCATTTCTCTGTGGTCCTCCTCCAAATGAACTACCCAGTGAAACGTCACCCAACAAAGTCTACAACCAACCACCTATAGCCCTAACCTACCCATGAAATGACAATTACCAGTTTGAAGGTCAGTGCACCTGAAGGCTTTTAGGCCCTTGGGGCAGATTAGTCACTATTTATAACATCACTCATCCCAACACCAATGGGCTGTAGGGCTTACATTAATTGGTATTGGGGCTGCCATTGGTCTAGCAGCCCCTTTGGAGGATTTGCTTCTCATGAGGCTACTTTGACTAACCCAACAAAGTCCATGTCTGTGCTTGCTTAAGACAATGGAGATGCCATCCAAAATCTCCAGTGGCCCCTCAGTACACTTACAAACATTGTCCTTGACAACCAACTAGCTCTTGATTACTTGTTATCTGAACAATGAAGGTGTATGTGCAGTTATTAATAAAACTTGCTGTACTTATATGAGAACTGTTCGGAACGTATCCAGCCATCTAATACGAAAAATAGAGGGATTTATGGCTGGATTCTCCCTGGACAGCTCTTGTATAAATATCACCAGTCAAGTAGAAGATACTTAAAAATTATATAATCAGGCTAAATGGCTTCATAATTTTGCAAAGAAAAGTTCAACAGCTGAATCTGTTTGGCGAACAGTGAAAGACATTCTATCTTCCATAACTTGGATTTTACCCTCATTAGGGTGTTTAGTTTGTATGTTAGTTCTACTAATATTTGACCCATGTCTTTTTAATTTACTTGTCTAGTTTGTCTCTTCCAGGTTAAGACAGTTCCACTTTGAAATGATGGCCCTCCAGGGATTCCAACCTGTTCCTCTGGGGTAGAAGCCCCAGATTTATATCGGTCTCTGCTTGACACTATCACTCGCAGCTTTCACCTCTTACCTGCCAAAAGTGCGGGCCAGCACCTCCTTCATCCTGATGGAGAGTAAGAGGATGAGACCCTGCCTACAACACTGCTCCTCCCAGCAGGAAGTAGACACAGAAGAGATTCACCGCCCTTCTCCTAAAAGATTTCAGGGTCTCAAATTCTTGAACGGGGCAATGATAGGGAAGGTAGGAAGAGAGAAATGAGCAGGGGAAGGAGGGAACCAGCCCTGGCTAGGAAGCCTATTTGCAGCTACTCCAACTTATCAAAAAGATATGTAGTCAGAGAAGAGAAAAATGCAGAAGAGGGAGGGAAATATTCTGCTTATCAAAATATACATCCTGCTTCACACTACCATACAATTAATAGTTTTGCCTCTCTTTAATGAGCTTCTTAAATACATCATGGGGAAAAAACCTTGGGAACAGGGAGGGAGAATGGGAAACCCAACAGGAAGAAAGAAAGATACTAGGGAGGGAGAGGGGATACAATTTTACCCAGAGAAATAAAAACCCTCACGCAATGTGAGGAGAGGCTGCTTGCCTCTTCGGTCAGCCTGCTCCGTGTCTTGGAGTGCACTGCTTTACTAATAAAGCTTCTCACTGCCCCATGCTTTGTCTCTTGACTGAATTCTTTCCTTCAAGAAGACAAGAACCAAGGCAAAATTGCTGTTTGCAGTAACAGAAGAGTAGGTTTGGGACTAAAAGGCTGTAGATGGAAACCATCACAGCCTCTCATTAGCTCTATGATCCACATCTGCATAGATCTCTGATCCTAGAAATGAATCAACCCTTCCTTCATGCCACAATCTCCCAGTTCTAATCTGTTTTTCCTGTTCCATTTTATGATAAAACTCCTCAAAATGGTTGTCTAGCTTCAATGTTCCTGTTTCCTTATCTTCCATTTTCTCTTGAGCCCTTTCCAATTAGGCTCTCACCCTTAACAAGTTATGGCAACAACCTGTTTTCCATTCGAAAGCTATTCTTCCTCTGGTTGTGATTGTAAGTTTTACCTATGGGATGGTTGTAGAGGGACAGTCTTTTAAAATCTTGTCACTTTCTACAGAAAAACTGTGACAGTCAAAAGTATGACCTGACCAGAAAACCTTATAGAGGAAAAAATAGAAAGATAAATCCACCTACTTTTTATATCATACCAAGTTTTTAATTTGTCAAAGACTAAATGTATTGTGTAGATAGAAAATTTTCAGAATTATTCAGAATATTATCTTCAGAATGTTACCTTCAGCTTTGGCCTTTCAAATGACTGATTTTAGGGGTGATTTGGAGCCCAGGGAAGTGAAAGAAAAATCTGATCTTCTTGTTGGAGGGTAAGTATTGGTGATAAAACTTCTTTATTCTTCTCACATCCTGTGACAATACTTCCCATCTCCTAGCTCTCTAAATTATCAGTATAATTTAGCCTGGAGACAAATCTGAGTAGCCATTTTGATTTCACAGATAATGGTTGTTAGGGGTAAATCATGCAGTTTCAATCTCTAGTCCAGAAAATTTTCCCAAATCTAAGCAGCTTTGAAGCTACTTTTAATCCGCAAATTAAACTAATCTGAACCCTGTATTCATGGGGAAAACACACAGGTACCCTAAAACTAGAGCTCTGTATATTTTCTTTCAAATAAACTATTTGAATATGAGCTTTTGGAGACTGGAAACAATTTCTTTTGAAAGGAGCCCTACCAACATCTCACCTACTATAGCAAACCTCACCCACAGGCACCCTTTTAAATCCTTCTTCAAACCATCTCTTTAACCTCTTTTTCTTCAATCCTTGACTTATGAATATAGTTCAGATACTTGTCCAATTCTTGGAAAGTTTATCTTGATCATCATCATCTGTAAAACTGGGTAACAAGTGAGGTTTAATGTGATAATTAAGAAACTATTGTGAACCTGGAAACAACATGTGTCCATCAGTGGACTAGTGGATAAAGAAAATGTAATATATGTGCAATGGAAAATTATTCAGCCATAAAAAGAAGAAAATGTTGTCTTCTGCAACAAAATAGATGGACCTTGAGGGCATTATGGTAAGTGAAATATGTCAGAGAAAGACAAGAACTGTATGATCTTAATTATATGTGGAATCTAAACAAGCAGACAAATAAATCCCAGAAACCAAAAATTGAAGTGATAAATACTGAGAACAGATTGTTGGTTTCTAGAGTTTGGAATTTGGTGGTGAGCAAATGGGGAAGGTGGTCAAAGGTGCAACTTTCATTTATAAAATAAATAAGTCATGGGATGTAATGTACAGCATGGTGACTATAGTTAAAAATACTCATATATTTGAAAGTTGATAAAAAAATAAATCTTAAAAGTTCTCATCATAAGAAAAAATAGTAACTATGTATGGTGGTTAATTTAACAAGTTATTGTGGCAAGAATTTTGCAATATATACACATATTGAATTATTACATTGTATACCAATTATATCTCAATAAGATAATATTGTGAAAGAACCTGGCTCATTGGAAATACTTAATTAATATTTAAATATTTGCTTATCCTAGCTGTAAAGACACCAGAAATAAATTTCAAGAATCTGTGTATTGTCTTTGATCCCAAAGATGTTTAAGAAGACTATTGGACTTTGAATGACAGCCTTATATGACTTGACTGTCTGAGAACAGCATGGCCTGGTCTGCATTTCCAGGAAGTTCTAGTTTCTTCAGGGATTGATGCTATTAGACTCAGGGCATCACCTGTTTTTTTTCTGCTTCTATTCAAGATATTAAGTAAGCTACCAAAAGATTCTTCACACTGCAATGGACTTTCTGATTCCCAAACAAACTGTCCACAATTGATTAGGAAAATGAGGACACTTGTAGAAGTTCTGTTATCTCATGAGATAATTGTGATAAGACAAAACTTTGAAGATGAGACAATAAAACAGTAAGTAAATGCATTTACTTTTTTATATGACTATAAACACATAGACTTTTAAAATAGAACTAAATTGTGACGTGAACCATAAGCAGAACAATGCAAACCAGTTACTATTAAGAAATACACAACACAGAAAGAAGACAAGATGGTGACTGGGAAGGAGGTCCCTAAAACCTCTCCCAGAAAACACAATTGAATGGCCATCCAGGAGCCAAAAAAGAGGACCCTGAGTGACACAATGACAGCTAAGAAATCCATGCATCACAAGAAAACACCTGGAAAAAAAAATACCTGAAGGTTAGAGAGAAGGGGGAGAGCGGGAGAGAGGGGAGAGAGCAGAGATGGATTATGACAGGACCCCATTGCTGCTGACTATCTGGGAGCAGCACAGTGCATGGGAGAGGGGAGGCCAAGAGGTGACAAGAGTGAAAGCCAGCCAGAGTGACAGGATGGTGGAAGATCTTTGGGGAGCTGGGCCTTAGAACAGTGTGTTGGGGACAGAGCTTGGGAGCCAGCCTCTGAAGCTCTTGAGTAGCAAGAGGGTTGAGCAAGTACTCTGAACAACCACAGGCCAAGGTAGAGCCCCAGAGATAGCACCTTGGCTCCCAGCACCCCTGCAGCCCACAGCACACATACATGGCCTCTCCATAGGGCTGAGGTTTCTGGCCCATGGTAGAAGCAAGCTGGCTGCCTTCACACAGCCTATAACATCAGGTCCAGCCTATGGCTTTGGAAACATGGCTTGTGCGCCTAGGGCACTCACACGGTGTGCGCCTGCAGACTCTGCCCTGAATGGCTGGTCACTGCAGCAGGCTCAGGGAGAAAGGCGGATTTAATAGCATTCACCCCAGCCAGCAAGAGCGGCCTCAGCCCTCATCCCCAGCTTCCCCAGCATAGGGCAGGAGGTGGAGCTACCCCAGCGCACTTTTTGTTGGCCTCACCTCTCTCCTACAGCCACCCCAATGAACTGATCTGAAGGAAGCAGAGGGACCACCAATAGACACGTCCCGCCTCCAAATGCAGCTAGAGACCAGAAATAAGGCTTAAACACCTCTCCTCTCTCCCAAAACTTGGCCCCCAGTGCCACCTACTGTCTGCCCTACAACAAGACACCACAAAAATACTAATCAGGCCTCCTGGGCTCTGCTGAATATAAAGCCCTCCTGTCAAAGAGGAAGAACCCAGCAGAGAGTATGAATTCCTTGGGACCTAAAGCCGCTCAGAAAGAAGATGAAAAATCTCCAGAAAAGGATTCCATAGACCTAGAAATTTCTGAAGTAAGTGACAGAAAATTTAAAGTAGCCATTCTAAAGACTCTGACAGAAATGAAAACATACTGGCAGAACACCATAGCTGAGGTGAATGGTCTAAGAAAGGAAATCTGTGAACAAAAGTAACAATTTAACAAAGACATTCAAAACATAAGGAGGAATGAGATGAAAATTTGAGAGATAAATAATACAATAAAAGAAGTGAGAAACAAAATAAATGCCATAGGAAACAGGGCCAACCAGATGGAGGAAAGAATTACTGATATTGAAGATCAGAACATGGACACATCCTAAAAAGAGGAAGATAGTAAATATAGAACCAAAAGGATTGAAAGAACTCTATAAGAACTATCTGACTCCATGAGACAAAACAACATCAGGATAATAGGATTAGAAGAAGGAGCAGAGCACTCTACAGAGAACATAGTCAAACAAATAGTAGATGAGAACTTTCCAAACCTATGGAAAGATCTGCAACCCCAAATTTCAGAAGAAAATAGGTCTCCTAGATACCTGGACCCTAGCAGATCTTCTCCAAGCAAATTTTACCAAAGATGTCAAAAACTAAACACAAACAGACAATTCTCAAGGTAGCCAGGGTAAAAAGAATTATAACCTTTAGAAGAAAACCCATTCAACTGGCATTAGACTTCTCAGCAGAAACTCTACAAACCAGGAGGGAGTGGAATCAAATATTCAAAATTTTAAAAGAGAGAAAATTCCAGCTAAGAATAAATTATCCAGCAAAATTTTCTTTCAGATATGAATTGAGGAATAAAGACCATTTCAGACACACAGAAGCTGAGGAAATTTGCCAGCATGAGACAGGCACTTCAAGAAATACTTACCTGAAACAAAACATCAGGACAAATGGAATAGAGTTGGGGCAACAAGAAAGAATAAAAAATAAAACAAAACAACAACAAAAAAGTAATGGCCACAGAAAATCCTCATATATTGATCATCACCCTAAATGTTAATAGACTGAACTGACCAATAAAAAGACACAGAGTAGCAGACTGGATTAAAAATAAAAATCCATCCATATGCTGTCTCCAAGAGACACACCTCAGCCATAAGGACAAACACAGACTCAGAGTGAAACGGTGGGAAACTACTTTCCAAGCAAATGGTAACCAGAGAAAAGCAGGAGTTGCCATACTGATATCTGATGAAATAAACTTCAGGTTAAAAAATATAGCAAGAGACAAAGATGGACATTACATAATGATAAAAGGCACAATACAACAACAAGAAGATTTGACAGTAATTAATATATATGCTCCCAACCAGGATGCACCAAAATATACAAAGCAACTACTAACAGATATGAAAGAAGAAACTGAAAAAAACACAATCATTGTGGGAGACTTAAACACCCCCTTAACAGCTATGGACAGATCATCTAAACAGAAAATAAATAAGGGAATACCAGCTCTAAATGACACATCACTGCAATTGGACATAATTGACATTTACAGGACACTTCATCCAGCAAAAAGAGATGATACCTTCTTTTCTAGTGCACATGGAACATTCTCAAGGATAGACCACATGCTGGGAAAAAAAAGTAGCCTCAGCAAATTCAAGAAGATCGAAATCATACCAAGTGAATTCTCAGACCACAAAGCTTTGAAATTGGAGATCAACTACAACAGGAAAGCAGAAAAAGCCACACATACATCGAGATAAACAACATCTTATTTAAAAAATGAATAGATAAAAACACAAGTAAAAGAGATTTAAAAATATATAGAAACTAATGACAATGAAAGTACAACATATCAAAATTATTGGGACACAGCAAAAGCAGTAATAAAAGGGAAGTTTATATCATTACAGGCTTATTTTAAGAAACAAAAAAAAATCACAAGTAAACACCTTAGTATCCCATCTTAAAGAATTAGAAAAAGAAGAGGAGACAAAACCAAAAGTCAGCAGAAGAAAAGAAATAATAAAAATTAAAGCAGAGCTAAACCAATTTAAAGAATAGAAGGACAAAATTAATATTACAAAGAGCTGGTTCTTTGAGAAAGTCAACAAAATAGACAAGCCTCTGGCTAGACTAATTAAAGGACAAAAGGAAAGGACACAAATATCCAAAATTAGAAATAAAAGGGGAGAAATTTATCGCTGATACCACAGAAATACAAAGGATTATAAGAAAATATTATGAAGGGCTTTATGACACTAAATTTAACAACCTAGAAGAAATGGACAACTTTCTAGAAACTTACAGCCTACCTAGACTGAACCAAGAAGAATTAAATAATGTAAATAGACCAGTCAATAGCAAAGAGATTGAAATGATTATCCATAATCTCCCTAAAGGCAAAGGCCCCAGACAAGATGATTTCACCAATGAATTCTACCAAGCATTCAAAGAAGAATTAACGCCTATCCTCCTCAGACTCTTCTAAAAAATTGAAGAGGAAGCAATACTTTCTAATTCATTCTATGAGGCCAACATTAGCCTAATACCAAAGCCTGGTAAAGACAACACACACAAAAAAGAAAACTATAGGCCAATATCTCTGATGAACACAGATAAAAAAAAATCCTAAACAAAATATTAGCAAATAGAATACAACAATGCATCAAAAATATTATACATCATAATCAAGTGGGATTCATCCCAGGAGCACAAGCATGGTTCAACAAATGAAAATCAATCAATGTGATATACCACATAAGCAAAATAAAAGATAAAGACCATATGGTCATATCAATTGATGCAGAAAAACTTTTGACAAGATACAACATCCATTTATGATCAAAACACTGAATAAAATAGGTATAGAAGGAAAGTATCTCAACATAATAAAGGCCATATATTACAAACCCTCAGCTAACATCATATTGAATGGGGAAAAGCTGAAGCCTATTCCCCTAAAATCAGGAACAAGACAAAGATGCCCCCTGTCACCACTGTTATTTAATATAGTACTGAAAGTTCTAGCCATAGCAATCAGGCAAGAGAAAGGAATAAAGGCATCCAAATTAGGAAAGAAGAGGTCAAATTTTCACTATTTGCAGATGACATGATCTTTTACATAGAAAATTCCAAGGATTCCACCAGAAAACTATTAGAAACAATAAATAAATACAGTAAAATCACAAGATACAAAATCAATGTACAAAAAACCAACAGCATACCTATATACAAACAACAAATCTTCAGAAGAAGAAATGAGGGAGTCGATTCCTTTTGCTCTCACAACAAAAAGAATGAAATACCTGGGAATTAACAAAGAATGTGACAAAGTTATACACAAAAAACTATAAGACACTTTTGAAAGAAATTGAAGCAGACACCAAGAAATGGAAAGATATCTCCTGTTCATGGATAGGAAGACTTAACATTGTTAAAATGGTCATTTTGCCCAAAGCAATCTACAGATTTAATGCAATACTTATCAAAATCCCACAATCATACTTTTGCAAAATAGATAAAAGAATTATTAGATTTATATGGAAACATAAAAGTCCTCAAATTGCCAAAGCAATACTACATAAGAAGAATAAGGCTCCCTAACTTCAATTTATATTAAACATCAATAATAAACACAGCTTGGTATTGGCAGTAAAACAGAAACAAAGACCAAAGGAACAGAAGCAAAAACCCAGAAATAGATCCACAAATTTATGGACAAATAATTTTTTATATGCAATGGGGAAAAGACAGTAGGCTGGGAAAAGCTGGAAAAACATATGCAAAAGAATGAACCTGAGCTGTGAACTCTCACTATATACAAAAGTTAACTCAAAATGGATTAAAGACCTTCATATAAAACCCAAAACAATAAACTGTATAGAAGAAAACATAGGTACTAAACTTATAGACCTAGGGCTCAAGGAAGACTTCATGAACCTGACATCAAAGGCAAGGGAAATAAAAGCAAAAATAAATGAATGGTACTGTATCAAACTAAAAAGCTTCCGCACAGCAAAAGAAACTATCAACAAAGCAAAGAGACAGCCAATTGAATGGGAGAAAATACTTGCAAACAATGCATCAGATAAGGGTCTAATATCTAAAATATATAAAAAACTAATACCACTTAACAACAAAAAAACAAACAACCCAATTAAAAAGTGGGCAGAAGAACTAAACAGACACTTCTCCCACGAAGAAATACAAATGGCCAGCAGACATATGAAAAAGTGCTCATCCTCATTAGCTATCAGGGAAATGCAAATCAAAACCACAATGAGATCCCACCTCACACCTGTGAGAATGGCTGTTATCAACAAGACAAGGAATAACAAGTGCTGGAGAGGGTGTGAAGAGAAAGGAACTCTGGTACACTGCTGGTGGGAGTACAAACTGGTACAACTGCTATGGAACATGGTGTGGAGGTTCCTCAGAAAATTAGGAATGGAGTTACCATATGACCCAGCAATCCCCCTTCTGGGGATCTACCCCAAAATCTTGAAAACCTTTGTCCGCAAAGACTTATGTACCCCAATGTTCATCGCAGCGCTGTTCACAGTGGCCAAAACATGGAAACAACCAAAGTGCCCTGCGACAGATGACTGGATAAAGACGCTGTGGTACATATACACAACGGAATATTACTCAGCTATAAGAAAAGATGAAATACTGCCATTTGCAACAAAATAGATGGACCTGGAGATCATCATGCTTAGCGAAATAAGCCAGATAGAAAAAAAACCAAAAACTGTATGGCTTCATGCATATGTGTAATATAAAACTGAAGCAACAAAGAAAAAACTAAGAAGCAAACAAAAACCCATGGACACAATCAATAGTTTAATGTGTATTTGGGGACGATTGGGGAGGGGATGGAAGAAGGGAAAGTGGGTGGGAGAGGAGGGAAGGAGAGTTAAAGAAAGGTGATGGAAAGAGAAAAAAACAATTGTTGAGCTTGTTTCCTTAAGGACTTCTTGGGTATTAAAAGGGTGTATTGTTTCTTCCACTAAATACATATATGTGTGTGTGTGTGTGTGTGTGTGTGTGTGTGTGTGTGTGTGTATGTATGCATATATCTATATGTGTCTGTGTGTGTGTGTGTGTATGTGTGTGTGTATAACAACCAGTTACTTTTAAGTAGCCCAGATTTAAAAAATCACCCTAAATAATCCAAAAGATTAATCTATTTCATCTGTTAATAATTTTGTTCTCAAACAGTTCTACTGTACTGTGCAGGCAACAAATACTTTGACTTTTTCAACATTTATAGGAGAAATAAGGTAATTGACACTTTAATTACATCACATTTATTTGAGTAGATGAAAATGTAACTTTATGTCTCTTGAAAAAACAGTGTGGGATTGACTATAAATTATTTTGAAAGCCCTCTTGAGCAATTTTATTTGTCTGCATTCCACAGATATTTAAATCTTGTCATTTTTGCTCAAGGACCAGCAGTGGCTCCCTGTTGGTCCTGAAATTCACTACTAGTGTCTTTACTTACTACCAATTGCTCAGTTGATCTTTTCAATATAATTTTCATTATTACTCAACATTAGTGCTCTGGATTGTCAAGTCAACTTGCTTCTTACTTCCCAAAAAGCCAATTATAAAATTGTAGAGTATTTTTGAAAAGATTATCTAATTTACTCCCTTATTTTCAGATAGACATAGGCTGAGTTTGGCTGAGTCAGATGGCCAGTTACTAAAAGAACTAGACTTAGGCCCAGGTCACCTCATCCTCCACATAGTTATATTTCTCCCAGACTGTGCTGCTTCCTGACTCTCATTGTCACCTTTCTGCCACTGACCAAAAAAGGCATTGTCTAAAATGCTATCTGCTTTTCTTTCAAAATTTATGTCTGTCCATTGCTCTAGAATACTGTTTCAAAACTAAGCTCCTCTGGAACCCTTGCCCTTTAACCCCATGTGGGTCTCACCTATCTTAATCTCATGCCAAAATCTTTCCCCAGACCCCAGTGGCCCTTCCTCCTGCTTGCACAAATGAATGAATTAAAGTCAAACTAATACCACTTTGGGTTTATCCCACTTCCTAACAGTATTATACTATGTGCTTTTTGGTGCTCTAATCATGAACTCCTTGATAGAGGTTTTCTCATCATTTTACCCCTCCTCTTATCTTGGTGTTAAACATAGTGGCTCTCTATGCAGAGAGTAGTTCAGTATCTATTGACAGGACAGCAGAAGGGGTGGGGGCAAGTTGCCTCATCTTGTTTATATCCTACTGCTTTTTGAAAATACAAAATTTTCTTCTCTCTGTTGATTCAGTGTCTGTTCAAAGCTGCCCATACTAAGCCAAACATAGTCCATGTCAATTCTTCTTGTCCTTGGAGCTGTGACATGTTTGAAAGGTGCATTGCAAGTCAATTGTTACTAATAATAGCCATAGCACTGACATTTGGAAATGATTTACTTTTCTTTAAGTAGAGAAAATTCAAAGTTATCCCTGTAATATCACCCTTTCCACTTACATTCTTGTATGGTTAGAAAGGGATGGAGTTATATCTTGAAATTAGCTACTCTCTTTTAAGGTAAACTTGCATAGCTCTGCTCTGCTATATCATACATTAATTTCTAGTGCAGCTTATTTTCCATATTTTTCCATTCTCAGGAAGGTGTAGTATGTCAAGAACAAAGAAGGCTCTGAGATTCTACCCTGTTTGAATTCTACCAACTTAGCTTGCCCCAGTTTCATGGATGCTAGCAGAAGACATGAGAACCTTGAGTCAGAGAGAAAGAACAGTTTGTTGCTTATAGCAATAGTAGTCGCCAAACTGTTAGCATTTGTACTAGCTCACAAGCTCCATTTCCATAGTGTGATGTAACAAGGGCTAAGTGACACCTGTACACAGTGTGTTGTGTTACAGCAAGCTTGTCCAATCTGTCACCCATGGGCCACATATGGCCCAAGATGGCTTTGAATGTGACCTAACACAAATTCGTAAACTTTCTTAAACCATTATGAAAATTATGCACAGACCATTTTTAAGCTCATCAGCTTTCGCTAGTGTTAGTTATTTTATGTGTGGCTCAAGACAATTCTTTTTCTTTCTATGTGGCTCAGGGAAACCAAGAGGCTGGACACCACTGTGTTACAGAATGCTGAGCTTAGGAAGCTCTAGTCCTTTCCAATGGCCTGTGCTGTGAGCAAACCTACTCTACCTAAAATTTGGCCTCAAGGGAGACATCAATACAAAAACATCCTTGAAAAGATAGTCCAAACAAAAGGCCATCAATAACTCTGCTCATAAGACATGAAGAAACAGGAAAGAACCATGGAGAATTATCTGTTAACAGAACTCATTTTGACCTGTGTGCCAAGTATATGACTCTTGTTCATAGATCAGAGCCATGGAAATGATTCTGATAGGCCACGAGGCCACAGGGAAGTTGTTAAGGCCATGACAAGAAAGGAACTCTGGATAAATCTTTGTAATTGAAGGAAAGGAGGAAACTGATATCTTCCTCAGCTTAAAAGGAAAAAGAAAGGCAAATGTGAATGAATTTATATATATAAAGGATTATTTAACCATTCAGATGAACAGGCCCATATGCCATAGAGAATGACTGTTAGTACTGAAAAGCAGTGATGAACTAACGAGATGGAAAACAAGAAAAGCTGTGAGGAGAAATGAGGACATACAGAAGGCAAAAAGGGGGAGAAGCAGAGGAGATTGGGAGAGAGGGTACAATGCTGATGGAGGACAAAACGAAAGCAAAACTCATTATTTTGCTTCCATCTGTCTCAATGACAGCAATATTTACGGTAGAATTAAATGTGTCATGGGTCAGCAAACTATGGCCTGCAGGCCGAATCCTTCCTCCTGCCAATTTTTGTCAGTTTTATTAAAACATAGCTGCTACCCACCCATTTTTTACATATTGTCTATGGATGCTTTTGCTTTATAAGGCAGAGCTACACTCACTGCTATCGAGACCATATGGCCTCCTAGTCTAAAATGTTTATTATCTGTCCTGTTATAGCAAAATTTGGTGACTCTTGATTAGATATAATGTTGGTGGCTGAATCACAGTTGGGAGGGATAGTAAATAATGGTAAATAAGATCTACAATGATGTTTGTGGTTTCAATAATAAAATCTAATAAGATGAAAGTAAAATGTTGTACATAAGTCTCAAAGCCCATTGCTACAAGGTAGAAGCTACATAGCAAGACAGATTCCAAAATAACACAGGAAAGAACTTTCTAATAATCAGAGCCATGATCCCGAAGTGAGACGGAGTATTCTGAGAGATAATGGGTTGTGTTCACAGGCACTTTCAAAGTGAGACTGAGAACCCCTATGGACGCAGGCTAGAGGCAGGGACCTGCCAGCACAGGGGGTCCACGACCTCAGCCTGGCTGAGAAGGGTTATAGTGGTGTGGAAATGGTCAGGGCTGGGGTGAGAGAATACCCAGATTCCCAATAGATAGAATAACCTTAGGCTCAGGGTACCAGCAGTGTAGGAGAATCTTATGCTAGGAGAAATTGCTTCTGAAAGTATTTGATAGGAAGTATTTCAAAAGTAAAAAATAAAAAATTAATCCTCACTGGAAAAATCAGAACATCATAGTTCCTCACTATACTTTGCTTACTGTTTTTATGATTAAATATCTTATGCAGCTGTCACCACAGTCTTTTTAGAGTTGACTAGAATCTCTGAAGGGCTTACCCTGGCCCTGAATAGCAAATGTAGGTCCCGACCCTGGCTCTGTCTTTGATTTACTGTATGCTTTTGGCTGCTATTTCCTTTTCTGAAAAAAATAGGAGTTTGACTAGATAATCACTCAGATGCTAGAATGGCCTAAGTTACTTCCTTTGTCCATCACCCAGCTGAGGAGCAGGGCCTGTCCTCCAAGCCTTTTATCTCTGTGGAGTTCCAACAACTTTTAGGCCTGGGCCAGATGCCTCTCATCTGTGGTAAGAAGGAGCAGGCTCACCTGGTTCTGCCAAACCTCCAGGACACATTAAACATTTTAGTTTATATTGAAAAATAAATCTGGAGCTGTTTAACATTCCCAAGCTAGTTGTTTATGTGTGTCGTGCACATGTGTATGTGTGTGTGTTTATGTGTTTGTGCAAACATGCAAAACATGAAAGCAGAGAGTTTCAGCTGGCCCAGAACCTGCCATTCCCATCCAGCTGTTGACCGTGTGCCTCCTAACAGAATTACAGCCCATATTAATAGTCTTCCTGATATATGCCCTGTTATTTTTCCCAGGCAACAAGATTCCTAGCAAGAGATGAATGAGATTCTTCATCTGGTAGGGGAGTAGGGCCAGAGTGCATGAAACAACACGGAGACCTTCCTTCAGAGAATCCATGTCCCTTGGTTGATGGTTAGAAAAAAGAAGAATCTACCAAGATTCTACACAAAATACAAAAGTTTATGTTTTATGTTTTATTCCTTAGCCATGCCTCCTCTTCTGAAAGTCCGATTTATTAAAATCCCAGCTAAAAGAAAGGACAGCAGAATGGTAATGTACTGCTTCTCAGCTTCTAGGATGTCATCTTAGGGAAACAAGCCATATTTTAGTCAGGAATGCTGTTACCAAGCTTTCAGTTAAAAATGATTAATAACAGGATGTGGGAGGCCGGAGAAAGAGGTGTAGTTTTTATCTCTGCTATTGTGCTGCTGTCATCTTTGTGATGTCAGGAAAGACACTTAATCAGTGGGGCCCCTGTTTATCTGCTTGCCCAAGACGGACCAGGGGATTTATTTTGTCAACGAGGCTTGTTTTCTTTCAGCAGCCTCCATTCCGAAGAGAAGCATTTACTTCTTGGCTCTTTGAACAATGTTTGATAGCAAGCTAATAGCTTGTGGCTTTTTATCCATTTCCACATTTTCTATCTCACCCACATATTTGAAGATCGAGCTGAGTGAAATGTTTGCACTTGCTGAAGCTCTGAACTCAAACAAGGCATCAGGATTTCCTGACTGGGACCAGAGGCTGTCAAGCTAATTTGATAGGGTGCTATTTGAAAAATCAAAATACATCTGTACAGGTATTTTTAGATCTTCATTGAAGAGCTCTCACATCTTTCTTCAAGGGTCTTGATTCAATTAAAAAATAAAAACAAAACTCCACCTGGCTCCTCCTCTGCTAAAACCAGACTTACTGTTGCAGTAAAATGTTACAGTATTCACCAGTTGTTCTTTAGTTTTCAAGCTGTTCAGCATCTGAGCACAAAAATTCATTGTTCTGCCCCAAATAACCTCTTTATATTTTGAAGACTTAAAGGAAACATAATTAGCTTATATACTTTTATTCTTAACTTAATCATATATCAATTTTTGTCATTTTCAACAGAATGCCACAGTAAATCTGAAATGATATTATCAGGAGTTTGTTATTTGGAATCCCATGCTATATTTCAGTAATTATGCAAATTAATGAAGTAAGACAATCTTATTTAGAAGCAATTCACATGATAAATAGAAAATGAAACAAGAACATAGTTAAACTCAATTCTCATTTTTACAAGCTGTGTCTTATATTACCGGATTGAAAGACAAGCTTTCATTGTGAAATACTGCATTTGTACAAGTAAGATAATTATTAAAATTAAGCATTAAAGGGTATAGTCTTTGCTCTTTCTTTACACAGCTTGAGAATATAATGTATTCCTCAAAACGTTACCATATTGTTTTGAAAGGCTTATCAATGTGAAGTGTCATTCCATTTCACGGGGCCCACTGTTCCCAAACAAGAAAACAGATGCGTGTTTGTAGCTCTTTTGAGTATTAATTTTCAAAAAGATGCCCGCTTCTCTCAATTTCCAAGTAATTTTATTTTGTTTTGTTTTTAAACCATTTCTTTGGGCTGCTTTCTATGACTAGTAATAGTTAAAATGGTGTCATAAAAATTCACCTTCAGAACAACCAGTCTTTTGCTTTTCACAGACTTTTGACTCCATCTTCAGAAGCTCTACTCTGTCTCCTGCATTCTTACACCAATTAAAACCAATGTCTAGGAAAGAAGCAGACATCACTTACTCCCCAGTGTAATTCATATCCAAGATTCCAGGGGTATTTGCATTTATTATGTACAGAATTAGAAACTCTACCTTGGAAGGGATCCTAGCAGCCTGATTATGCCATCTTGTTTTTGTATCTTCAAAGACAGACGATCCATTCTTTTCCCACCATTGTTGATGATGAGTCCCCCACACCCCGCCCCTCTCTCCTCGCTCTCTCTTAGAACGCTCTTTCGTTTGGTGAGCTAAAATTCTACTTTATACTCATTAACTTTAATTTGCCCTCTGGGGTAATACAGAAAAAATCTACTTGACAGATTTTCAAATATCTAAAAAGAGAACCACGTCTTTCCTTCATCTTCTTTTAGTCAAGTTAGTCATCCCCAGTTCTTTAATTTGTCTCTCATGTGACATGATTTCCAGATTTTGCTAAGTATTTTCTTTTTCCATTGCCATTTTGATCACCAGCAGTGAACAAATTCTAACTTTTCAATGTTCTAAAATACAGTATCCAAGACTAAACATGACAGTCCAAGGTTCTCTAATGGACATAGGGATAGCACATGACCTATAATTTGGTATCTATACCTACACTTCTCTTAATGAGGTCTCCTGGGTAACCCAGCTCTATTTCACTTAATTTTGTTTAGATTGACTATGCATCAGGTATGGCACTGAAAAGACAATAATAAACAAGACCCAGTCCTTGAGTGTGAAGAACCTATAATAGAGATCCAGTCATGTAAACAAACAATTACTATGTGAGTGAACACACAGTGACAGACCTATGTTTAAAGTATAGACGTGAGAGGTAGAAGTGATTGACTCTCTATGGAGTTGCAAAGGAAGTAGTACCAAGCAGCGATCTGAGTGCTGCCAAGACAGATCTTTCTTACTGATAGATTTTCAAATGTAAGGGTGCATTTTTCTTTGGCAGCTGTCAAATGACAAACCTTTTCTTTTTTTTTTTTTTTGGTCGTCAAGAAGAATTCAGAGCTTCCTCTTCAGTGGCTTCTAAAATTTCAACTCTACCCTCACTGTGGTAATAGCAGCACAGCCAGTCTACTTGGAATTCTTAAGGCAAGTGACACAAATTTAGTGGCAGTAGATATCATTTACTTAAAAGGTCTAAAACTTACACTTGAAATTATCTTCTTGGCTGGTATCAGTATCTTGTCAGTGGCTGTTAATCTTATTTCTCCAAAAGGGGATAACCAAGATTTAAAATCACAAATTCGACCATAATTTAAGACAGATACAAATCCAGATGCAATTTTGGAAAAAAATGTGCACGTGAATTTATCGTGAAGACTTTGTTACCAAATTTTGACCTGGTTTCTTACCACATAAATTCAATGGCTTTTAATAATTTTCTGCTTTCTTATGTAAGGCTGAAAGCAGAGATCAACAGACAAATTTAACCTTCCTTTATAGTGGGCCCATTTTAGAGAACAGAAATCAGTTCCATATTTTCTTATCATATCCCTCCTATTGATTTGCAGTTTCTTTTTTCTTCCCATTACATTTCCTGTCCCTTACCCAGTGGTCCCTTTTGTTCGGAGCTGATACAATAGCTGCTCTTTGTTAATGGCTGACTGCTGGTGCAGAGAGGGTGCGATGAGAGATGCACCGAAAAGGGAGTGGGTGGTACGAAGGTGTGGAGGTAAGAAGACTTAAACATTTCCTCAGGGGTAAATATTGCATTTGAAAAGACTCCTGGGGGATTGCAGCCCAGCATATTTGCCAGGGAGCAGGAACAATTCTGCTTATTCTGCTTGACAAGGTCTAACCTACGAGTGTGAGGCACCATGGGAGAAAATACTGGTTGCTTGGCTGCCTTTCTCATATCTGGCTTACTTTCCCTGTTACATGTACTACTGCTGATAAAGCGTAGATGACCATATGGATCAAACATAGAGATAAGCAAAAACACCCAAGGAAATGCTTTATTTATGTTGTCATTTGCCTTTGTAATCATGGGCATAGATCTTTCCTTACACAGGGTTGAAATACAACTTCATCTTCTATTGTTAATCTCAGAGATTGAAGTTTTATGCTTAAATAAATTCTTTAGCTTCAGAGGTGACTTTGACAATGCCAAGTTGTTGTTTTTTTTTTTATGATAATGCTTTAAATTTGTGCAACACTTAACAGTTTAATAAAATTTAAATACACGTTATGCTACTGAGTTAAATAGAAAGTTCTTACTTTTATTTTGTAGGACAGAAAACTGAGGGGCAAAAAGGATCAGAGTTTTCACAGACACAAGTAGCAAGTTTTGAAGTTAATAGTATATCCAAGTCTTTGTATTCTGACTTCAGAATGTACTCTACTGAACAACACTGCCTCCAGGTATAATGGAGGTTAGCGTTTATGACATCATAGTCCATGTCTTATTGTGAGAGATTCTTGCAATTGCCCTCTAGGGGTGGTTATGGTTTTCCTTGCTCAACCAATTAATAGGCTAAATGAGAAGAAAATCATACTTACTTGAAAGCCAAAGAAACTTTTTACTACCCATGATATTTTATTTTGCTTTCATATTTCTAAGGCTCTTTCACAACATTATTCATGTAGCATAGCTGCTAGTACTTAGGGAAGTTCTTGTTGACTGTAGGTCAGCAACTGAGGCTTTTATCAGTTTTGACTAAAAGAAAGAGATGCTACTAAATAAGAATTGTCACTGTGTGGTCTCAAGGTATGATACCTGATTGAATGTTGGCTGGCAAAGTGTGAAGTCATATTGTTAATCTTCGTTCTTTCTTCTCTTCATGTTTCATAAGTATACTCTTTTATCTATAGTGACACTTAGTCATTCATCATTGGCAGCTTGTGACTTGTCTATACTTTGTGACAGTCACTCATCACCAGACTACACTGGCTATCTCAACATTTTCCCACTGTGACTGCCAGCAGCCCCCACCAGATAAAGCTTTCTACAGATCAGCTTCATGGTGTGTCATCTGTGTAGGTGTATGGAACGTAAACTTACAAGTGTCCCATGGTTGGTTGGTGTTCTGCTGTCACCAACTTAAAATCCTTATTAATATTTGAACAAGGGCCCTGCATTTTTATTTTGTCCTGGGCAACACAAATTGTGTAGCTGGTCTTGGCTCTCCAGCCAAACTTCCTGTGAAACACACAGAGGTTCACATTTTTATTCCTTTCATGTATTTAAAAAAATGTAGACCTCTATCCAACATACCAGATCTTATCTTTGACTAAAATTTATCTGCAACTGAAAAGATTTTCTAACACACAAGAGCTTTTAGCCATTTTTTTCCTTATAAGAAAACAGAGTTATGCAGCTAAACCTTTAAAAAAAGTTCTCACAGTACAACTCAGGTTCCTGTTTTACAAAATGCTCTATTAAATATATGTACTCTTGACAGAGCATGAGCAAAGGTAGAGACGGTGATACCAAAACAGAGATAGAGATAGAGATATAGAGCGATAGAGATAGAGAGAAGGAGAGGGACAGGGAGAGAGAAAGAGAGAGACAGTCATTTGCAGATAGTTACAAGTGACTTTCAGAATCCTGGGGTTGGGGGCTGAAGAGCTCAAAAAACTAGAAAGAATAGAATATATTCTTATATGATGAGAGGGGAAGTGCTCATCTATTAAGTCAAATGGGAGATGAAATTGTATATGGCTCTGAATTTTGAATTCTATGGAGGGGGTTACTGAGAGTGGGGACTATTAAAGGGTTAAGAAGTGTGCAACTTACTCTCCTTGCTCCAACCCTTGCTCTGGTGCTGACTTCTGCATAGTCCTTCTACATTGTCTTTTCTCTTTCGATTTCCTAGTTCTTTCTCAATTCCTTTTTTATTCCCTTTTCTGTTTTTTTTTTTCTTTCTTCCTTCCTCTCCCTTTATGCATATTATTCTGCTGACTATAAAGGTACGTCCTTGGTTCTTGTTTTGAAAAGCAATTGAAATTTTTACATGTTCCCACACTGCTTGCCTTTTTTTTTTTTTTAAAGCACTAGCTGGGGAATAAAGAACTAAAATTAACATTGAAAAGAAATACTTAAAAGTTTGATTAGTTGAAGAGTCCATGATTTTCTTTGTTTCCTCTCTTGACAATGACAAAAAAGATGAAATTATTAGTAAAAGTTTTTGTATAATTCTTAGGTTCCTGTTTGTCAGTTGCCCTTCATTAGCTATCACGTTCTCCACCCCAAATTTATTTAATGACCATATGGGTTTATTTTTAATAAATTAGATTGTTTAGTCGTTAAAAAAAATTATTATAGTATTGGTTTTAAAACCTTAAACTGAGGGCATTGTTAATTAGGTTCCATACCCATCTTCTTTGATTTGGAATTTAATTCTTCCATATTTTGCAAGGGCACAAAAAGGGGCACTGGAGTGAAAAGATGAAAAGACATGACATCTTCTTCAAGAAGTTTACGGCGTTGTGGAGAAGAGATACGCTAACAATTACAGTATCACATGAGAACAGAGAGCTGGGGTTTGCTGCTCTGCGCTAACAGGGCTTTCACAGGTGTCACTGTCATTGGAGGCTTGAGATCAGTGAAGGCTCTCAGCCAGCACAACCAGAAACATGGGTATGGTGGCGGGGTGGGGGATAACTCTAAACAATGATCAAAGTTATAAAAAAATAAATAAAAAAGCATACACTTGAATTCTGATAGACTTTTCCTTTTGCTAGGAGTTCAGAGAGGTTTGATAAGCACTAGTTTACAAGATACTTTTGGGAGAAAGATGGAGGGCAGCATGGCTGACTACCGCTCTCCTTGAGTCAGGGACAAATGTTAGTAACTGATATGACTTAGGGTAAGACACCTAATCTCCCCATGCCATCATTTTCTTCCCTGCAAAATGGGTCTAAGGACTGTATCTATCTCATGTAGAGTTATTGTGAGAATTAAGAGAATTTACCTGCTTAACAGAGTAAAAGTATAGTACGTATTAACATTATTATCTTGATGGTTTCAAAGAAATGCCCTCGTTTAAAGAGATTTTCCTCACAAGCAGTCAAGGCAGATATGGATTTTTCCTGCATGCATCTTTTAAAGCTGAGTGTCAGGCAGGCAAATTAGAAGGCAGTATGATAATCAGTGGCATCGATTTTCACTTTCTGCTCATTTGGATTGAGACATAATGGTGAATGCTAAAAAAATATCCACCACTAGCCTTGGTTACAGAGGAAGACATGGAAAGAGGGCCAATAACTGAAGAGGCCCTGGGATTCACTGGGATGGTGAACTGGGCCAGGAGAAGAACGTTTTCCATGGCCTGCATGTGGCTGAGAAATCAGCCCCCAGGAGCACTCTGCTGCATCCTAGCTGTGAGGCCTTGGGCAAGTCATTAGGCAGCTCTGAGCTGCAGTTACTGATCTTTAAATGGGAAATACAATTTATTTAAAAAGAAAAAAAAGAAAAAGGAAAAAAGCTACTCTGTTTTCTTCACAGGGTTGTTTTGAGCTTTAAAACGGGAAGATGATGTAAAAGTGTACAATTCGGCATTCAAATTGTAGCTTTTTTTCTTCCTTTGATCAAGGCTAAACCTGTGTGTGTGAATACGTAGTAAAATCATGTTTACCTTTTTTTATGTTAAGTGTTTGATTCTTCCTGCCTGTTTCTTAGTAATGGATACTTTTGGTCACTGTTCTGCTACGCTGGAACATATTAGAGTCACCTCAGGGGCTTTAAAAAATACAAATGTGTGGGCTCTACCCCTGCGTATCCTGATTTACCTGTTCTGAGTTCAGTTCAATCACTGGCATTACGGCACTGGAGAAGGAATTAAAGATGTATTTGCAAACCATTTATGAAAGAGGCAGAGTTGGAAAATGGCTGAAACATTTGACTAAATGGGAATTAACAATCATATTTTGCTTTAATTTTTTAAAACACCTTAATGGAAGCATGGTATATGAATTAATCAAGTTGGTTGTGAATAGTTTCACCGTTATAGCATTGCTTTGGCTTTGCTAGTTTCACTTTTCACAGCTGTACTGAGAAAAGTATTTATTTTTTTATATACTTAATTTTCATAGATGAATTAAAGAAATCTTATATTATTTCCTTGTTTTGCATGAAGTCTTTTCCAATTTCTTATTACCTATTATTTGTTTTGAATCTCTCAATTTCCCTCTCTTATGACAGGAACTTTTGCGTTTCAGGATGCCCTTATGAACCTTTATTAATCTCTCATAGGCAAAACCCTTTCAGCATGCTCTACATTTTCCCTTTTTAGCTCTTCTCCCCACCTAATATTCAAAGAATGGAGACCATGAAATATCCTCTGGACCCAGGGTGGGCTAAGGTCAAGTATAGAGGTAACAAATGAGAGTATTTTAAGTCCCACTTTGGCATTGGATGTTATTTTTTGTTACAAGATATCCGGAGGCATTTCCCTACAAGGGACAGGGTCTTCTCAGGGTATAGACACTACTTCAGAAACTAAAGAATCAGCAATTTACTTCTGGATTTGGATGCCCAGGAAATCTAAGAGGGCTTTGACCAACATGATTTGTCATCTAGAATAAGGGGCATTTTTTTATGGCCCTGGGTCTCTGTTCTGAGAAGATGGCTGTAATTTTCAGGAAGAGCTAATTTGTGGCCAAATCAAGAAATTTCTGACTTGTTAGGAGAAAAAACACTGAAGAGAGAAAACAAACTACATTTGGAAGGAGAAAAAGTTGCTTTTAGTCATAAGAGTATTTCATGTTCATGGAAAAGAATTTGGTTAACAAAAGATGGTATAAAGAAGTAAATCACTGAATGTCCACTAGCAAGGGAGATGATAGCATTTAGTTGCATTTGATAACATGTTTTTTTTAATACATGCAGACTACTTTATAAAATTAGGAAAATATCAAATATGCCATTTTATATTCTATTTTCTACTTAACATTCTTATTAATATTTTCCACATCAACAAGTACTGGCTAAAACTTCACTTTTAATGTTTGTATAATGTTCCATTGTCTGCATGCTCCATAGTTCATTTAATGAAATTCTTACTTTTGAATATTTTGGGGTATTTTGATTTAGTAAAAATGAAGTCTAAAGTACATCTCTTTATACAAACTTTGTATGGTTTTCTCATTTTTAAGAAGTATTCATTCTATAAAATGGTATTCCTGTAAAGAAGGATTCAAACTTTATTATGGACTCCTGGTACATATTCTCAGGTTGCACTGGGGTAAGATCGTTCTATACATACACTTGACCAGTGACGGCACAATGTAGGACATTTCAATTTACCTTTGTTGAGCAACATATACCTCACTGCAAACCATATTTCTGGCTACTTTCCCTATAACACAGTATAGAAAACTGCTCAAGAACCGTATTTCTGAAATTGAAAACCTCATCAATAAGATGCACCATTACATGTACCGTTGAGATAGAAATAACTGCTGCCAATTAAACTAAGATGCATCAATGATTGAAAGACCCATACTAATTTCATAAATGTTAAAGCATGAAAAAAAATTGCAACTCTGAATAAAAGAAATATGCATTTCATTTTATTCCCTTTGGGAATGCTTACTTACATGTTTTGTAAGCAGGTCAAGATGGACATGACACCAAATACAGGGAGGATGTTTGGCTTTTATCCGATGCATTGACACAGCCTCTCTGCCTTCTATCCATCTCTTCCCCACACCTATCTCCTATCCAGGATGACCCCCACTGTACCTATAATTACAGTTCCTCTGAGGTCCACCTAAGCTTTCTAGTCTCCCCATTTTGCTTCAAAACCATCTTGCTGTAGTTAGTAGTGTCATCATTCCTGCATAGGCAGGAATAGTTGTAGAATTTTCATGGTTAGTTTTCTTGCAATTTTAAATGACCCATTTCTTATAACATACTCTTAGTACCCAGTTATTTTGGATAACTACCCATGTTTTTCAGTCCTTCTTTTTTTTAACTTAATTCCTATTTTTCTCAAACACATACTATTAAACTTTATAACCATCTTTGCCTATTTATATGGAGAGGGAAATGCATATATATATATATATATATATATAAAATTTATAACACTTGTCATCCTCTCTCTATTAGTAGTATTTGAGCACCCATTACAAGGGGTGCTCAAAGTTGTTACCATCAGCATGCAGACACTTCTGATTATGTGAACCACTGCTTGAGCAACATTGACCAAAGTGTCCACTAGTATCACTGCTGCACATGCTGTATCATTTCTGTCCGAAGTGCTGCTATTGTAGTTGGTTCTACAGTACACCATATCCTTTAAGGTGTCCCATAGGAAAAGTGGAAGGGTGTTAAGTGAGGAGAATGTGGGGGAAACTCAAACAATGTTCTTGAATTTCAAATATCACTTCAAAATGGTCTTGTGTTCCTTCAACGACAACCATGCTTCCACCATTTTCTTTGACTGTCCTGTCTGTCACATGGTGACACCAGCATTCATTTGACTAATGCCATCTTTTGAGCAAATGTCATGCTACACATTGCTACTGTAATTCAATTCAACTTTGAAAAGTAATGCATAAAATATATATATACTTTTTTGGCACCCTGGTATAGTATATGAGAGCTGTCAGAAAAAATCCAGCCATAAATACCTCTACTTTTTATATTATATGGCTGGATATTTTCTTGATAGCCCTCATATGTACATATATACATACTTCTATAAAGTATCTCTATCTCTATCTATCTCTATATACATAGATACCTATAAATATATACTTTCTACTGTACACTTTATAATTCTTGGAAAAAGGAAGCACTCATAATATGTCCACATTGAGAAACCCATATCCATATTTTATTAATATATATTTTATAGAAAAACATAATGTAGTTGTTTGCTTATATGTAGTGTCATGGAAGAGATATATTCTTTTTTTGTTTTGTTTTGTAAGTAGGTCAATATATAATACCCTCTCATCTCCCTTGCGTTCTAAACCAGTTGAGATCAACAAAAGAATAGGCAGATGGAGATCAGAATATTATTTTATTTCTGATGAAGGATGAGTTGGAGAATGCCATATAGGCAGAGCACAGTAGTTACACGAATGCTGAGCCAGGATAAAACCGACTCAGCCTTCAGCCACAGGCAGCACTGGACCATGGCGACCCTCCCTTTCCCCGAAGAGGAGCCCAGAGTAGACGAGAACACGTACTTTCCACACGGTCCAATGCCTGCTGGTGGTCAGGGGAAGGGGCTGAGATGGCTCCGCCTGGTGTTTTTGCCTGCCTCATGGATCACCAAGTCATGCCACCACCGGGATGGGCGCTGCAGAAGATCAGGAACATTTGAGGAAAAAAAAGGGAAGTATCCCTCCTCATTAGAACCTGATGAGTGGAAAAGACAGGGTTCCCCCACATCACTGGATTTTATTTTACTGGGGAGAAAACTGGGGCCAAGAAAGTTTCACCCACTTTGCCGGAATCACTTAACTAGTGAACGGCAGAGCTCGTTTTGTATCTCTCTTCTCCTGACCCCTATTTTAGGGTTCTTTTCAAGAAGAAAGGGAACCCATAGGTTGATTCATACTAAACAACCTTTTTATTTATTCAACAAATTTATTAAATACCTTCTATGTGCCGTTCCTGTCTGGTCTCTGGCAATAGTGCTGAACAATAAAGAGGAACCATCTGCCTCATTGAAATTTACCTCCCAGTTGGGGAGACAGATCCCAGACAGTCAGTTTAGAATACAAAGACAAGTACAATACAGTAGGGGTGACTGAGGCTACTCGTGACAGAGAGTACCCAGAGAAGGCCTCCACGAGGAAATGGGATTTGGAGACAGAAGGAACCAGCCATGGGATTTCTGGAGGAAACATTCCAGGCTGAAAGAACGGCCAGTGTGAAGCCCGCCAAGTCCCACCACGCTTGGTTTTGAAAGTGTGTTCTTGCTACTCCAAAGGAAGAGGTCAAGGAGGGCAACAAGCAAATGACTAGATATTTCGGACCTCACGCTGAGCATAACCACTTTCCTTTACTCCTAAGGCCACACTCGCCAGGAGTTACCACTGATTAAAATCCTGGGTAAAACATGTCTGGAAGAACCTGCCAACTCCCCATTTTAATTCTCAGGTGAGCAGTGTTTTTCTAGGTTACTCACCTGGAAGAATGCCTGGGACTCATCTTTATTGTCCTCCGGCTCTCCCACACTAATAATGCAGCACCCCTTCCAGGCAGGGCATGCCACACAGTATTAGGAGTGAGAGTGTCTGAGAGTCCTGCAGCCTGTTTTATGGCTTGTTCACTGTCATCCCTTATTAGTGAAGGTGTCACAGACACGACTTCTTTCCTGTTGGGTATTTGGTTTGTTTCTAGTGAATGCTTGTATTACATTGATTTTTGAATCACCAGTGGTATTAAGCAGGTAAATAGCACAGCTTTAGAAGAAATCCTCTGAGCTTTTAGATATTAAGATATTCTTAACTTCTGCTCTATTTCTATTCCAGCAGAGTCTTTGGTAAGTTTTAAAGGATTGTATAGCCTGGCTTACCATTAGGTTAGAGATTCATAAAACTTGCTTTTCGAGCTAGTTACTACCATGGCTACAGTTGGTGTGATAAAGACCTGTGCTGATGGAGGTTTCAAGGAAAATGCACATTGAGCCAATTGATTGGGTTCACCTGGAAGAACAGCCATTGGACAAGACGTAGGAGGGTAGCAACGCCCAGGAACATTAACTCACTCAGCACGGTACTCAGCTCGTGTCTGCCGGGGGGCTCCATAATTAAGATGCACAAACTCCACTAGCTGTGGGAGGGAAGGAGAGGTAACGGGGACTGGAATAGATCTGGAAAAAGCCTTGCTGTGTGGGCATCAGTGTCTTTAAAAAGCACAAGTGAGGGAAATGCCTCTCAGAAGCAAGGAGAGAGAACTGAGGTGACTAATCACATTTCTCTCTACTTGCCCCCTTTCTGGGAAAAGCTAGGGATAGGAAGGATGGGATGAAAGTGCACTGTGAACTGCTGAGGAGAAGCCATGGACAGAGGATGGGTGTGTCGTGCCCACCACCGCATTCCCCTTTCCCCATCAACATTTTCTAACACACAATAGGGACTTAATTTCTGTTTGTTGAAAGAATAAATAAGCAAATAAATTAATGACAGTTTGAGTACCTTGACTCAAAACCCAGTTCTCTTTTCAGAGCCTACCTGATAAACCGGCATTTATTTAATAATGAGTTTTATAAAAAGAGATTATTTAAGTGAACGCCATTGAAAGTCACATTGTATTTGATAAGATGGCTTTGAATATACTCATCTCAGGCTTTCAAAAATTTTAGATAGGACTGCAGCCATGAGGCAGAAGGAAAGCTAGGAGCCTAGCACGGAGGTGTTTCTAGGAAGCCTTTCATTTTAAGGTTTGTCGTGTCAGTCAATTTACTGTGAGCAAAATTTTATTATTTATGCACACAATTCGCTCTCACTGGCTTCAGCAGGAACTTCAAAAGTGCTTCAGAGACCTATGTGGGTTACACACGATCCCTGAGAAAATGCAAATTTTATCCTCAGTTTCTCTCTGGCCAACGTATTACTTAATTATACTCAATTATCTGGATATTTTTCCTTAGTTATTATGTCTATTCGTGCCAACATTCATCTTCTTTCCTCTTTATTCCTACACATTTATGCCTTTTCCCATCTTTCAGGTTCTCTATTCACACATCTATTCAGACATCCATCTACACAACCATTCACTCATCAATCCATCTATCCAATCTGTGTATTTATAAGCACATGCTATGTGCCAGGTTGTGTGTATTGGGAACAGATATAAAAAAGATAGTTTTGTCTGAGTAGCTCATAGTCCATAGTCTATTTAGTTATTACCTATACTTTGGGTTGACACAGCACCTTGTGCAGACCTCTATTGCACTCTAATGTTGGTACAATTGTCCATTTCCACAACCACAAAATTAGCTTATCACGGCCATGATTTGTTCCAACCTCCTTATTATATAAATAGGAAATCTGTACAACGAGGAGGGTATGGGATTCCCTCAAGTGCTCCCAAGTCTCGGTGATAGAGTAAAAATAAAGATATTGGTGTCTCTCCATCCAGGGTTCTTTTTACACACCTGTGCTGTCAGGTGGTGTATGTCGGAACAGAAGAAAGTGTCCTGAGCCTATTATTCAGGAAGACCCTATAAGTAAGTCTTGGGATCCTAGAGAATAAAGTCTTCAAGGAGTCAAAAAGAGATTAGTGTTACTTTGTCGTTTAATTTCTCAAAGAATATTTATGATGTGCCATTAGAGGCTTCAAACCTCCACAAAACACTGCATTTACAGATGACACCCACTTCAGTAAAAGCCTAAGGGGGGACTCATTAGTGGACAATTAGTTATTCAACTTGTTAAACATTAATTGGTCTTATGTCTGGTTTGCCTGCTGAAAGCACTACGGGGGAAAGGGCGAATTAGAGTTTGAGTAAGTTACCCTGTCCTTGGCAGTAGACCTGCTTTTTTTAATGGGTCTAAATATTGCTTTGTTATCTCCTTCATTACCCCGGGGGCTAATGGAGGAGCAGAGTTCCAAAGAGTGGGGCCAGTGTTTTCTCTAATTTGTTTTTTAAAGCTATGAATGGATGGTCTTTTGCATACAGGTAACATGGCAGTCTCGTGCTCCCACCACAGAGGGCAAGGCTCAGATGTCTTGGATGCTAAAGTTTTCAAGGCAGTAGAAATTTGTCACATGGGGATGTGGATACCTACTGACACGATGACCATACTGTGGGAGAAGAAGGAACCCTGTCATGAGGATTTGGCAAAGGAAGTAGGGGACAAAGAAAGGGAACAGTGAGCACAGATATGAAATTTCCAGAACCTGGAAACTTTGGGCAAGAGAAGGAGAAAAGAGCATCTAGGGAAAAAGAGAGAGGCAGAACACTAATAGACCAGAGGTGCTGTGTTCTGGAATAGAAGGCTGTGGAGTCATATCTGGGGGTACCAGTGAGCAACAACACAGATCCTTTGAAGCATAGTCCAAGGTGGGGCTGACCAGAGTCAGGTAAGGTATTAGAGCTGAAGCTACATGGCACAGGTTTTGGGCACGTCTTCACCATCAGCAGTTCCCTGCTATCTAGGACATGATTAAAGAAAACATCAGGGACGGGGTAGGTAGAGAAAGACCACAACTTGTGGGGCCTGCGCATGTGCAGGCTTGTTCTTGGGTCTAGAGCAGCAAAGTGATCGCAGGGTGAAAATGCACTGGTCAGAAATGGGTCACATGCTAGGTGGTAAGGACAATTGTCACCATATTCTTTGGTCATATGAAATAAGCCAACCATTTTAGAAAAGAAAGACGTTGACACCTAAAGAGAAGCAGAGTGAAGACATGAAGAAAGCAGGACAGCCCTGGTGACATCACTAGGACCCTCTACCTAGAGTGAACTGTGCTCCTAGACTAGGCTGACTAGATGTACCGTTTTGAACAGGACATAAAAAAAATGGTACTGTCCTATTTCAAATAATACATATGATCAACCTAATCTCACTGGGCTAAATTCAAGGTGTTGATAGGCTGACCACATGTACCACTTGAAATGGGACAGTACCGTTGTTTCCTCTCCCATTTAAAATGGTGTGCCTGATGAGTCGGTTCTAGACTTCCTAGTAAATGAGTCAACCCATTCTCTTATTCCACTCAAGAGATGCAGGTTGATCTTCCAGTATTTTGTACCAAGTGTCCTAGCTAGTTCTGGTTCTGGAGGTTAGGGCTTGCGATAAGTTAAATTTTAAGAAATAGTTGCTGTCATTCTTCGGACATCTCCCACCCACGAGTCCAGGTCATACAATTCTTCACAGTGCATATAACTCTCCTCATTTTGTAAATGGGAACCCTCAGACTCAGAAAGGTAGAGTTCTTGTCCAATGCTGCAAAGCTGGGACAGTTGAAAGGCTGATTTAACTGACTCTGAAGTTCAGATGTTTCTTCTCTGCCATGTTGCCTCCAGCTGGTGAGGTTTATCCCTAAATTCTCCCTGACCTTCCTTGAAGGGTCTTTTTATTGTCCACGGTACCTGCAGGTTTCCTTTTCCACTTCGCAGCTGGAAGCTCTGCAAGCTTTACTCTTTTCACTTTCTCTACACCCATCAACATAAATGGGTCTCAGAATCGACTCCGGGACCTTGCTCACAGCTGGGCATGGCTAACTAATAATCTGTGTATAACGTGCTAATGAGCAAAGATGCACATATTACATCTAGAAGCTGCTGCTCAGTAAATGTTCATGATGTAACTCAGAAGGGGTATATATTTTCTCTTTGCAGACATTTACTTAATCCAATGAAGCAATGTGAATGCAGGCCAGGCCAAAAGAGTTCCCTCTCAGCCTCTTCTTAGGTAGCTGTGCGGTGTTCTGCATGCTTGTCTGCCAGCTTGCCAGGTGGGTCTTCCCTGTTAGTGCCAGCCTGCTGCTTTATGTGGCATTGTGTGACTGATTTGATGACCTGTGACCTGACTGTCCATCTGGCCACTCAAGAGTTCTCCCGGCTGTTTATCTCCTTTTTTGCTGTGACTGAATTTCTACTGCTTCTCTCAGCATCTGACTTGCAAACCATTCTGCTCTGTCTGTTAAATGGATGAGAAGAGAGAGTGACCTCCTGCTGCCAGTTCCACCCCGTGCCCTCTCCGTCTTCATTCGAAATGCACCTGTGCCTTGGAGGCTCTACTTTCTCCTGAACCTGCTGTGGCCGCCACGGCCGCCACCCCAGCTTGCAACGTGTGCGGTGCTCTGCATTTCATTTAGTACTTGGCAGGCGCCGAGCTCAACTGGACAGTGAGACCCAGGAAATATGACACCATCTGCTTCCTGCCATGTTCTAGCTCCAGAGCTTGATGTCAGGGCATCAGCTGTTACCTGACTGTGCCAGGTCCTGTGAAGTGAGCTGTTAGGAATCACCTTTGCTAACACTTTCCTCAACAGCACAATTTATATTGGTCAGCCTGCATTGCTGAGCATTTTTTCTTCCTTGACTCCCAAAGTATAAATGTCTTCTTGCTTTCTAATTCTAAGTTTTCAAAAAAAAAAATATATATATATGCATATATACAGTATAAATATATGCTACATAAACACAATATATTATATATACACACAATATAAATGGTAGTTTATTTGACTGTTCTTTTCTATATATGGATTTTTTTTTTCTGCCAAAAAGCCTTCTTAGATCAGTCTCCAGCTGCCTTGAACCCTGACAAGTCTCTGAGCTTTGGTTGCCTCCGTGTTCCAGGCAGGACAAGGCCCTTATGGTTCAGTGAGGATTAGGTCTTCCAGGCAGAGGATTAAGAAACAACAATGTCGTAGAGAGTAGGAAAGACGGGTTGGGCTCGGTGCTGGGAGGGCCTAATCCAGCTGGCAGCGTTCAGGGCTGCAGGACGCAACATGGCAACAGGCAGCTCTGTTTCACTCTTGGCCGGGCCCCAGAAAATCTCAAATTTCCCTGAACCTCTGACCTGCTACTCTCTCGTTTTGAAGGGACCAGGCAGGTGGCACGTGATGCATTGAAGGCTGAGTCCTTTTCTGAGTCAGTGATTGTAATTCTTTCATGGAAAGACAAATCAAGCTGCCTGTGTAGAGTATTAAAAATGAAACAAAACACAAATAGACAAACTTGATGATCCATTAATGAATTTTCAGACTCAAAGTATGCCATTTAGACAAGACACATTGGCTCCTGGAGTTTGTGTTGCTTCTTTCCTCTTTGTTTTTATGATTTTTGACGTGGTTTTGGTTAACCTAAAGAGTGATACTAAAACCTGAATTTTAATTGGAAATATATGCTTATCTCACTTAAATCCGTTGGGTCCTTGAAGAATTATGGCATTGCAAAGGTTTGCTGGCAGGATTCCTGAAAAATTTCCTTTAATAACCAGATTGTTTCCTAAATTAGTTGAAGCCTTTATATCCTAGGTCATAAAAAGGATGAAACAATCTGTCACGTGTTGAAGTATGACATTAGAGCAAATGCTGTGTTTGAATTGTAAGAGTTGCATTGGTTTTAGTGAAAGACAGAGAATGGGTGTTCTGCTCATGCGCATATGTCCTAGGCACGGCAGCCCAGCTACTACCACGACTATAGTAAGAGGCATGACCGCACTCTGCCAGCCCTATCGCAGAGGCAGCCCACTGGCTTTTGCTCTGGCAAGAGTGATGAAACAGACCTGTGCACACACATGGTCACAAGCACACCACACGTGCACACACACACACTACCATCTACTGCCACTGTTGTTATGCCAGCTGGAACCTGTGGACAGAATTTCTGTCCTCTCTAACCAGGGAGGCCAATCCAGAGTCCACACTCCCCTCTCAGACTGAGGTCTGCCCTGCGTGGAGTGGTGAACACTATAACCTATACTCTGGACCTAGAAGTAGCGTTAAAAACTTACTTTTGCTTTAGACTCCGTGAGTGGTATGGTTATGTGTGTTGCAACATCATGGAGACTAGGGTGTGTTTAGGTGAACCCATGTTCTATTGTTTAAGATGCTATTGTTTAATACACTCTGGGCCTTTGGCTTTGTAGCAGTATCTATATGAACAACATGGTAGTTCTTCATTCTTTTTACTCTTTCACCTGTCTTTCTTTCTTATTTTTTTTCAGGTGCTACTCAGTGCTTTTTTAAAAAAATTAATGGAGTAACATTGGCAAACAAATCAAACAAATATTCTTCCTTTTTCTTGATTGGTGCAGGGCTATGCAGGTGGCCCACTCGACCCCTTGAAAGATGAGGAGGACCGTGTGCTCTTGTAAGTAAAACCCGACTCAGACTTGGCACTGCCACCTGAAGCAAAGGCCTTACAGGCAGGACCCCGTGAGGAAGGGGATACTTTGCTGGCGCCAAATGATAGCAAGCTGAGGTGTCTTAGAGAATGTCATGTTCTCTTCAAAAGGCCTACCACACACAGAGAGTTAAGGATCAGAAGTCTCATAATGGAGATCCATTAAAGGTTGTAGTGTTAATTAAATAGCATTTTATTAGCACCAGCAGGCTAGCCAAGTGAGTAATTCTTTCCAGGGTTTGCTCCCTCTCGTCATAGGTAAAGGATTCTGATGGATTTATGACACTGGCTGAAACAAATCAGCGGATGAGTGATGACAGGAGTTGACTGTAGTAAAGCCAAGATTAATGGCACTAATTCCTGAGAATGAAGGAGGTGACTGTCACCCAAGTAAGTGAACTTAGAGTTCAAGATGTGCAGGCGTAGAGCCAGCAGTTAAAATTATCTGGTCACCCACACTATCCCAAACCCAATCCAGCTTTCCCATGTCACACTGGGGAGGATGGTAAGCAAACCACAGTAATAATAGAGGGCTTGAGATATGGTGCATAAATGCTCAATGTGAGTAAACTGCTGCTTACTGAGATTCTCGGGTCACCAGAGCACATTTTAGGCCAAACCCTTAACAAGGTTGTTTACCTCTACTTACACCAGAACCACTTTCTTAATTGTGACTCGGGCTTCATGAAAGGCCTTACAGGTAAACAGTTTTCACCAAGGGAGTTGTTTACTACCCCCTGGTTACCATAGGATCAGGAATCATAAAAATAGGAATTGCAATCATATTAACCTATGTGGTGTGTCTGTTGTAAATGTCTTAAAATTTTACCACCACTACCACTACCACCTAGAACAGGTTTAGGGTGAAGCACAGCATTAGAAACAGAGCACTGGTTATTAAAGTACATGGATGGATAAGAGGTTCCTCCTCATTCATCAAGTCTGGAAAGCATAAAAGAGCAAAAAGGGCTGGCATATCTAAACCCACCTATTATTGATGTCATTTCACACTTGTGCTGAGGATCTAGTGGTAGACATGGGAATTATTCCCACCTTAGTGGAGGAAAAATATGTGCAAAGTTAATATATTTTACATGCATGCCCCAGGTCAACATAGAGCTGGAGTTTTGGAAATAGTGTCAGGTCCATCCCCATTGGCTCATTCTATGGCTTACTGATGCTCAAATAACCAGTTGAAAGCAGGTATTTTAAGCCATGCCCAAGAAATTTAACTAAAACAAATAGACTTTAGGGGCTATGGAGACTTAGCCATCCTATTTTGTGGACTGCATCTCCAATCCCTAGCCATGTGCCCACCTAATAGTACGTTTGTTGCAGAGAGACCAATACCTAGACTAAATTCTTGTTTGAGTTGACCTGGAAATGACTCCCACATCAGTTCTTGGGTGTCCTAAGCTGCCATTTTCCACCCATATGGTCTAATAAAGTCATGCTTCTGGACTGCCGTGATACGCCTCCTGTTTCTCCTTAGTTGTTTGCATTACCTACAAAGAAAATCCAGCTGAAAGAGTTGCATTTTAGGCACTCTGCCTTCAAACCCTTACCTGACGCTCTAACTTTCTCTTACAACTTGTCTACATATGTAGCACTCTGCATAAGTTATGTCCCACTCTTTATGGCTTTATCAGAAGAAAGCAAGGTAATGTATTATAGTTACAGTATTTCCCAAATTGAGCAATGAAGACATCATGTCTAAATGAAACACATGATCGTGGATTTGCACACTGACTTCTAAGTTAAATAAGTGCAAATAAAAAACTAGGTATGAACTTTTGCAAAGATCTTATAGACTGAATATAGTTCTCTTTCTTGGTCTGTGGAGAACAAGATGGTTCTTCTTCCAAAAGGAAGCCTTTGAAATATTTGAGAAAAGTATTAATAGATTCTTCAAGTCTTTTCCTCTTCAGGGTAATATTTCATGTTTCTTCAGCTGTTACTTATAAGAAATGGTTTGAAATTTCCTTGTATTCAGCTTACTTCTCAGATGAGATCCAGTTAGTCAATATCTTTCTTAAAGTATAAACATTACAGCATGTAGACACAACATTCTCTTGATCTGTATCTCACACTTCTAGAGTTGTCACCTCAAATTGTTAAAAAAAATCTTTTTTTGAATCTGTATCTTATAAGATTGATTCAGGTCAACTTAAAAAGTACAACTTTTAAAACATATGCATGATTATTAAGAAAACATCCACCCTTCATTCTGCATTTATGCAGCTGATCTAGTGAGCATAAGTGAAGGACTTCACATTTATTCCTGTTAAGATCTGTATTGTTAATAAACCCAATATTCCAGTCTCTCTGTCTTTGATGATCTTGATTCAGTATTTCAATCTATCAACTAGTCCTCTCAGCTGAAGGTTTGATCTATATACTATTTTTGTAATGACTAAAATGTTGCCATCAACAGCCCTAAAATCTAGCCAAAGGGGACCTTTCCTCAGTCTTGTTTACAAGCTGAAAACAATAGTTATAAGAGTGAAGAGGTAGGTAAGAAGGAGTGGTGGAGCATCGGCTAACGAAGTTTGTTAAAATGTTTCAGTTCACAGCAACTAAAACTATAAGTAACAATTACCGTGTGCTGACCAATAACACCAAGTGGATCTTAGCAAGTGGTGGGTAGAAGCAGCCATGTTGCCATGGTGCCACACTGTGGTAGTTTTTATAGTGTGTTTAAATTAAGACTGAACAGCCTCTGCTGCTTTTGACAACTCAAGCTGCAGCAATGTGCATTCTATTTTTTATCGTAAGATAGAGCTCAAGATACAAATTAATCAAAGTAGGGCACAACAAAACGGTCCAACATTCTCCTCTCACACGAGGACCTGTATCTTGCTCCTGCTCTCATGAAATTCTACCCAGCAACAACAAGGAGCTGACAAAGGAGGACCACTTCCCCCCTCTCCCCTCCCCCGGCCACTTGAAGCCATAACCAAAACTCCTTCCTATACTGCTGGTCGTAAATGCAGCCCAGAAAAGGGGCAGAGCAATTTGCTTAAGCATCACCAACTAGGGGAGTGTCCAGATGGATGAGCAAAACAGTGATTTCTCAGGAAAACAATAACTGACCCACACTGTTTTTTTTTCCTTTGATTCTCTCACAACACACACATACACACTCACACATGCACACACACGTGCGCCTTTTGCAAATATGGAAACTAAGTATTTGAATGAATGAATGAACAAATTAATGAGGAAAGGGCCTATGCAAAATAATCTAGGATAAATTCACTGCTCTTTTTTCAGGTAGTGAGAACAGCTAATCTTTGTCCAGAACAGATGCTATGAGATCATGTCTCCAAGAGATGAACCGAGAATAAATTCATTTAAATTATGATGCACATAGAGAGGTTTTTAGTTTGAACATTTGTTCATATGATTTATGGCACCCTCTATCCAGTGGAGTCAAGACAAAAAAAAAAAAAAAAAAAGAAACTTAATTACAACAAGCATAAAGACAGCAGTTTGCTTAAAAGACAGCTAAAAGTTTGTGGAGATTTTTTTTTTTTTTTAAATGAGACAGGAAACTTACTCTAAAAGAAAAAGGCTTTAGAAAACATTTGCAACTCATCAGAAGGAGGGGGCTGATTGTGACTCCACTGGTCTCAAGCAAATTACTCCAACCCCAGGTCCCTACCCAAATTCTACCTCCACCAATGCTAGCTTCTCCAGGATTTCCCTTCTATTTTTAGCTTAGCCTTGGCTCTTAGTGAAGAGAATAGTACAGTTATTGTCCTTTCTCCTTGCCAACCCAAGTCTGGAATTTTAAATTTATAGTTTAAGAACTGTTCTGGTGTTTATATGGCTCAGAGGGTGTTATTATCAAATCCAATTAAAAACATTTCTTCTGCTCATAAAAAAGTCAGCACTTTCCCATTAAATTAAGACCCACCCTTAAGTTAATTAATGGCTGTTAACACCTTATTTGCTTTCAAGGGTCTCTTGGGTACTGGGCTTCTGAGACAGAGGAGAGTCCAGTAGGTAGGTCAGTGGCTTTGTTTGATGCACACCCTTGACCTACAACTTATTTTACCTCTGAAGCTCAGTCTCTTAATCTCTTTATGTTTTGAGATTGCCTCTTAAGATCCCACCCACAGGGGCCTGGTTAATGGTACTTATTTGGCAAATGTTTTTAAGATTTACAGATGAAACTGGCTGATGAGTAGTACTAATGTTTATGATACCCATTGAATGATAATTGACTCTCTTTGGACCATTTAGGATTCAAATGCCTCCACCCAAGTCATTAAGTCAGAGGCTGCCAGCCTCTGAGGGTCAGAGTTAGCCTTTGCATTTACATTTGCAAATTGATACTACTTTTCATCAAGAAGAAAATAAAACAATGAAAATGATACTGCCTAACATTTGGATAGCATTTTATATTTTCAGCATGCTTTCAGATAATACATTATGAAATTCACAAGCAAACAGTATTTTATCTTTTTCAGGCATGCAAAAACAGCAACATTTCTAAATTCTCAAAAACTCATCACGAGCACCTCTGAGACCCACTGCTGGGTCTATTTTCAATAGATACTGCAGTTTAAAAAGTGATCGATGATTCTGTTTCCTTTACAAGAGTCAAGCGGATTTATCACCTTCTGATTCTTGCATTCACTTGAAATAAGGTGCTAGTCTGGGCACTCAATCTCAGATTTGGGGGGCTCCCACCCACTGCATCCTCTTTGCCTTGGTGCCCACCTACCAGGCCTTTCTCACCCTCACTGCTCCAGTAGCGTTAAGGTGGGCAGCAGCACGAAGAACAGCTCTGCCAATGAAAATGCCTTCTGTTCAGAGGAGAGAGGAGCCTTTATCACTGAATCCTCACCCGCAGACAATTTGTCTAACCAACTCCATCTCCTACACGCCATTTGCCGGTATTGGTCTTTCGTGAGGGTTTCCATGGAAGATTGCCATAAAGGGTTGCTCTCTCATAACTCAGGCATATTTTCCATCCAAATGACGAAGAAGCTTCATCTCCTTTCTTTTTCTCCCCTACGGCCTAGATAAGATGTCCATAATGAGAATGCTTCAGTAATAGGAAGGTTGCCAACCTGGTTTTTTGCCTAGAAAGGGACAATATTTGTATTTTCTTCCCTTAAAAAAATCGGTTACATTTGACTTCTTTCCTTCCTCTCTTTCTCCTTTCCTTCCTTCCCCTTTTCCTCCCTCCTTCCTCCACTCCTTTTTTCTTAGATATAAATTGTCAGCTTTTTCCATGTCAAATTGTCTTCTTTTAGAGATTAAAATATATAGTAATAAAATGCCATTCACATAATCACTTGACAGGTAAACTGTGCTTTGTCTGATGTTTTAAGTTAACATTGACTTAGATAACCTAGAGGACTCTTTATAAGAAAAGTTTCTGTCTTCTTTCTTTATTTAATCCTCCAATTGCAAGCCATTCATTTTTACACATTTCCATGTTAAAGATACAAGGACACTAAAAAGTGCATTACCTTAATAATCAATAACTCAGTGGGAGGTTCTAATGGGGAGAATTCACTGGAAGCTACATTGCAGTTGAAGTAGCAAAGGACCACCATAGGCCTGAGGCTATAATTAGACAACCATAAAACTAGGAGGTAGAGGGTGGCAGATTACATTAGCAGTAAAATGCTAACTTGCAAGTAATAAGTCTCGAATCTTTCATGTCTACTCGAGTGTCACTTATACTTGAACAAGGAAAATGTTATGTTAAAGAACAAATTTACATTTAGGATCCCTAAAGCTTAAGGACTGGTGAAGGTTAGTGTGGCAATGAGAAAACAAATGAATACAAATCTGCACACTTCACAATTTTCACTGAGTGCTCCCTTCCCTCTCTCTCTCTTCCATCCACCCGTTTTTCATCCGCCTCCAGGGTTTGAGAAACATCACAGAATTTAAACACAGGAAACTAATATAAAAACCCTCTCATGCAAAGAACCATGCGGCTGACTTTACATTGTTTCTATTCATGGCTCGCTAGTTTTACATTTTCTGATCAGTGACTGCCACTGAGACCAGAAAAGCAGTTTCTTTAAGAACATGGGTGGACTGTCTGAAGGCCTTGCATTATTGATTTTCTGCCCGTGGATTCCAGTTGCTCTGTCAATCATGGGCTAGAAATACAAGATGGCAGTCAATAAGCAAAAGGACTGAGATCCCATGAAGACAACAAAATAATTCAGATCTGACTGAAAGAGAAAATGCCAAAATCCTCAAGAGAAAAGAAGAGAGAGAAGCCTTTTTGGAAAGGAAAGGCCTCCCCACCCTGCAAGATGTATGATCTCTGTAAGGCAGTATATTCTTGCCAAGTGAGTCTGAAATTTGTTCACCAAATTAATTCATTAATGAAAATAATGTTTAAACATTTGTTAGGCAACATTACTGATGACACAATGAAGATTATTATTCTGCTCTATTATGTAGAAGTGTCTGGGGTAAACATGTTGTTGTAAGAACATGTGCTGAGTATTATACCAGAGGTGTGTCCAAATGGCTTTGAGAACACTGCATAGAGGAGGGGGATACAGCAGCCTTGGCATGTCAGGGAAAACTCTAGGAGTGACAGTTGAGTTGCATCCTAAAGAACAGTCAGGAGTTCTATAAACAATGGGGAGCAGGACACTCCAGGCAGAGGTCACCCTACACTAGCTCACTCTTATTCATACAAATTTAATGGACACATGATTTATTGAAAGAAGTATTCTTTAAACTAGACGTATGAACTGAACACTCTGTTATGTTGGTTTTTCAACTGTTTAATAATTATCCCTCATCCTCTATCAGATGTAATCCACGGTGTCTAACTAATGCTTCATGCAAAGAAGCTGCTCAATAAATATTTGTTACTGAACTCATTAAAGACAGGATGGCTGAAGGTGAACTGAAGAAAATAGTAAAATTCTTTAAGGAGTTATTAAATGTCTTTAGGACCCTTTAATGTGATCTACAAAATATCACAATTATTAAGTAGTAAAAAATAACAAGTATGAATTTGGTACAATAGTATTCATTACAAAGCCAATGTTTGGAGAGTGGAGTTTTCTGGTTGACGTGATTTTCTGGTTAAATGAAAGCTGTCTTAAATATTTCAAAGATTTTCACAAATCTTTTAAAATTGTATTTGTTTAAGTTACTACCACACCCACTAGATGAGGTGCTAAGGGTTTCCAATGTTCCCTGAATAAATTGACTCCAGCCCGGTGTCTTCTTCCACCCCGCTCTCTAATTCACTGTGCTTCAGCCGCAGTGGCTCTTCCCAAATGACTGAGTGTCTTTCCACTTTAGGATCTTCTAACATGTTGTTCTTTCTTTCTGAAACACATTTCTGGCTCTACTAGGTCTTAGGGGCTTTCACGACCTCGGAAGGGCCGGGGCTCAGTCTCACTGAGCTCATCCTCAGGCACTAACCGCTAGGAAGTTGTCATTAATTCTTGCAGCTGCTTATAACATTAAAGCAAATGAGTTGAAGGAGCTCACCCCAAATCCACTGCAAACCTCCTCTCTGCAGTCTGGCTAGGAATCTTTACAACTGCTCCAGTAGAATACCATCTTCTCATTTTCTTCTTCTCTGCCTCCCACCTTATTGTCAGACTGAACTAAAACTCAAGGGAAAAGGATTCTGGGATATGTAGTTCCCAGTTTTGCTATGCTGGGACATTGCCATAGAAGAGGGATGATTAGGTTGACTACAGGTAATCCAGCATCCTGGCTAACTTCTACACACCTCATTTTCACAGATTCTTCCCTGACCTCTAGACAAGATTATGCTCCTCTGTTATACTATTTTTCTTAATAACACTTAGCACAATTGTAATATTATGGTTATGTGAGTAATTATGCATTAAATATTTTAGTTATCCACTAGAAGCATTATTTCTTTCTGTTTATCAAAATATCTTCTCACTCTCTGGAACATATTAGGCTTTCAATAAATATTTATTGGAGGAATAAATGAAGTACTTCAGCTTTTTTTCAATGATTTATGCTCTTGCAATGCCTGCAAGTCATCCTTTCTGAACGTTGCGCAAAGGTGAGGTTTTGATATTGACGTAACAAGTAGAAGATTTTGGCTTAAGTCAATGATTGCAGGGTAAATTGTTTTAGAAGTTAATAGCAGGGAGGACAACTTGGCATTGTCTATTAAGTTTTCAAAATATGTCTATCCTTTGACTTACAAATTCTAAGGATATATTCTAATAACATTTTAAGTTGTGAAAGAGATTGATTCATAAGGATCATTCACTGAAACTTCTGGAAAGACTTGTCCTTGCTCTGTGTTTATACTTGCACACTTCCCACTCACTACTTAAAACACTATTATGTGGCTTCAGTCTCTGTAAGGTCACTGAAAACACCTGTCTGAGACTAGTAATGACCATTTTCTCATCAGTAAACCCAATGAACATTTGTAGTTTGCAGGTGACTTGATATCTCAGAGCACTTGACCTGTGGATAGTTTTATCTCTTTTTAAACATCCTGTCCCTGTGATTTCTAGTACCTGCTCTCTGGCCACCTATTCTTGGTCCATTCTGTGAGTGCTTCTTCCTGTGCTCTGTGGTTCGGCTCTAGGCTCTGATCCCTTTCTGCCCTCTCTGGGGAAATTCATCTTTTCTCATTACTTCAATTACTTTTCATATGCAGAAAATACTCAAGTCTGTCTCTAGTCAATGCAATTGACTACTGGGTATCTCAACTCAGCTTATTTATGTATTTACTTATTTATTTTACCTAAATTGACCTAAAATGGAATATGCCCTTATTCCTAGCTAATATTCTTTATTTGATTACTTATTCAGCCAAAAGTATGAGTCTGTGTCTTTATGTGTGTTATGAAAACGGAGATGAAGGATCTTTTAACTAACTTTTAGGTAGGCAAGCTAACTAGCATCAAAGCATAAGTAGTCTATGATGAAGCTTTTTATTCTAGTTATACTTATTTCACATTTAGTAAATTAATTTCAGATTTTGGCAATAGAATCATTAATAAGTTCTAATTTATAGTGTTTTGAGTTTTAGACTCCATCTTTTTTTCTGAATCTTTCTAGATATTTTAGATAAAACTAAAAGAGTTTAGTACAATTTCAAACCAGAAACCATAAGCATCATATTTAATGGTTGCATAATTCTATCATCTGGAAACATCAGAGTTTATTTAACCATTCTCTTATTACCACTTGCTAATGAAAGATGAGTTCAGAAGTGTTCTAGCAAATTGAAGGTCAAAGTTAGTTAAGTTGCAGTGAGTACAGGTTTCATTATGAATACTGACAATTAAGTTTGTGAACTTGCCACCATGCACTTACATTGGCAGCACTGTACAGAAAACTCAGTAAGGTTTTATAACCTTGGTATATCTGTATCTCACAGCTGTGTTTGTGTTGACCTGTGGTGGTATCTTACTGAGTAGCATTCATTATTGTTGTTGCATGTTTTTGTGTGCCATTGTGAGAATGTTGGAGCTTGAATTAGAGCAATGAATGAACATTAAACTTTTTGTTAAACTTGGTAAGAGTAGAAGTGAAGTGTTCTGTCAGTTGAAATCAAGAGTCCAAACTATATTGCTAAACTTTTTTGATATCAGTTTATTATGAATTTGTACCAACTGGACAGTTAACCACTTTTACTAGTTGGAAGTGCTGAAAAGGCTGCATGAAAAAGACTAAAACAACCTGAACTTCTCACTAACAACTCATGGCTCTTGTATCATGACAATGCACCTGCTCACAGGGCACTGTCTGTGAGGGAGTTTCTAATCAGTATATAAATAACTGTATGGGACCACCCTCCCTAACCTGATCTGGCTCCCAATGACTTTTTTCTTTACTCAAAGATACAGGAAATATTGAAAGGAAGACATTTTCATGACATTCAGGACATCAAGGGTAATACAATGACGGCTCTGATAGGCAGTCCAGAAAAAGAATTCCAGAATTGCTTTGAAGGGTAACCTAGGTGCTGGTGTTAGTGCATAACTTCCCAAAGGGAGTACTTTGAAGGTGACCATAGCGATACCCAGCAATGAGGCATGTAGCACTTCTAGGATGAGTTTACGAACTTAATTGTTAGACCTTGTATACAATAAGTTCACCAGTGTGAAAATATTTGGAGTTGAAATTAAAATGAAATTTCTAGCAGGAGTATATTTACCTTTATTTCTATGTTCCTTTAAGAAAGATTTGATGTCATTTCTGGGAAACTTGTTCAAAATTTAAAAAGAACATCACCCTTTCGAGATTGAGGGATTAGGGTATGCTCTGTGAAATAAGGGCTTTATATTCTACATTTTTATGAGAGTGTTTGGCTCTGCCTTGGTTAAAGATTACAGAAGAACAGTTTTAAAGATGCTTTTGCTTTATTGACCTTTCATAATTTAGTTCAAATAATAAATCTCTGCAAATTCAAGGAGAAAAGAAAGATGGCAACTTACTCTCCAGAGCAATTTGACTTTGGTTTGATTCATTTGAATAGTAAGTAAAGTTTTAAAATGATTTTTAGTTTGCTCCAATTCCTATTCCATGGCTTGCCTTCATGTAGACTAAGATAACACCAAAATGACACTAAGTGACAGTAAACTCTAATTTGTCTCCACTCCCTCTTCCTAATCTCCACATTTTTCTCTCAGCAACCTTTTTCTCATTTTTATAATATGATCAAGTAGCATGTAAATAACAAAAGCTTATTCTCTCACCCAAGCTTAGCATCTGTTATAAGGTACATAGAATTATAAACTGTGGGTCATCTTCAAAGAAAACAATAATGTTATAACTTAAATAAATTGGAAATTATGAGACTGGAGAAAGAAAGAATTAAGTGATGGGAAGATGGGAGGGCTTGGCAGAAAAAATATTGTAATGATGTTCATGTGAAAAGAGTGATTCAAATCGGTCTGTTGAATACCAGAAGATGGGACTAAAAAAGGTGTAGAAGTTAGAGCAAGGGATCTTGAAAGTCTAAATCATAATCGGCCTGAGAGCAGAACGGCCTGTGTTGAGAGAGAATAAATTTCCTGTTATTGAAGTCATTCAAGGAGATGTTGGCTGAACACTGATTGATCCTATGAAAGTTCCAAGAGTGAGACTGGAAGATGGACAGTGAGTGAAACGTCCGTGGAGAAGCAGGCGTAGCCTAATAGTAAACAAGGTCTAAAGGACAACACCCAGGAGCGTTATGTATTGATAGCAGGAAAAAGGAACAGAAGAGAAGTTGTTAGACTTAGACGTGTCAAGGGCGTCAGTGGGGGTGATAGAGTGGTGGCCTGGAGGGGCTATAATTTTTTTTGCATTGGCTCAAAACTGAAATCACCTTTATCCTTCTTCAGAGCACCTCCTTCCCATTACCACAGACTACACCACAGTCATGGCAGGGTTCTCCAAGGAAACAGAATAAAAAATCTGTGTATATGTGTATGAGGGCTGTCTGGAAAAAATCCGGCCACAAATGCCTCTATTTTTCATATTACATGGCTCGATACTTTGCAGACAGCCCTCGTACATACACATGTGCATATTAAGAGATTTATTTTAAGAAACTGACTCGCGATTTTGAAGGCTGGCAAAGACCGAAATTGGTAGGTCAAGCTGGAGTGTTGGAGACCAGGAGCTGATGCTGCAGTTTTGATGCAGAATTTCTTCTCTGGGAAACCTCAGTGTTTGTTCTAAAGGCTTTAACTGATTGGATGAGGCCCACACATATTATCAGAGTAATCTCTTTAATTTAAAGTCAACTGATTGTAGATGTTAAACACATTTACAAAATACTGTCACAGCAACAATGAGATTAGTGCTTGATTAAATTACTGGGTACTAGCTAAGTTCACAAGTAAAATGAACCATCACAATCACTATGCTAATATCTTTCAGGCTAGAAAACATGTAGTTATCCTTCTTATTTCTCATGAAATTTCATTGTGCTTTATACCAGAGAGAAACACAAGAAGTCAGTTTTTAGTGGAGGTGGAATGAAGGTGAATGGAGTACCAAGGCAATAGTCAGAGCCTCCCTCACAACTGTGTCTAGGTTGGCTTTGGTAAACGGAGTTGGTAATTGCTGAACTATTTGCACCACTTTTTAAGCAGGAACAATGGATTTGCTCTTACCCATCCTCTTTTGCCTTTGTGAGATGGATGACTTAGATCATGCATACAATTTTTAGTTGAGTATTGTTATCCCACTTTCACCTACAAAGCTGTCTAGGAGAATGACAGATGTTAGCAAAACCCCTTAATTTTGTGCCTTTCATACATATCACATCAATATCACAATAATACTTGCAGTAGTCATTGTTGTGTATCAAACAATTGCAAAATCACTTATTTTTATTCATGTGTGATTGAACTTGTCAAAGTTTGGCTGTAGTTCCTGGGTTCACTTAGTGGACTCTGTGAGCCCTGTCCACTTTGCAGTTACAGCAGAAGAGAAATGGAGGAAAGTGGAAACATAAGATGCCTCTGAAAGCCTAGGTTTGGCATCGGCAGAGTGTCACCTCCATCCACATTTTATTGGGAAAAAGAAGTTGCATCAATAGAATGGGAAAGTACTTTCTGCCTCTGGTGGCAGAAACTGCAAAGCTATATGGTTAGGACCATGGCTACAGGGAGAAGTCAAAAGTTGGCGAATAATTTAGTTTTAAGTTTATGATAGTGTATTAGTTTCCTATGGCCGCTTCAACAAATTACCACAGACTGTTGGCTTAAAATAACAGAAGTGCATTCTCTCACAGTTCTTCAGGCCAGAAGTTTGAAGTAACATCACTGGGCCCAAATCACCATATACAGGGCTGCACTCCCTTTTCAGGCTCCAGGGGACAGTCCACTCCTTGCTTCTCCCACGTTTGGTGGCAGCTGGTATTCTTTCAGTTGTGGCTACTTCACTCTAATCTCCGGTTCACGATCACATTGCCTTCTCCTCTTCTATCGTCCCATCTTCTGTATATGTGAAATCTCCCTCTGCCTCTCTTTTAACAATACATGTGATTGTGTTTAGGACCTCCCTGGATACCATATTTTGCTGCGTATAATGTGCACTTTTTTGCTCAAATTTGTGAGGGAAAAATAAGAATGTGCATTATACATGGGTAGTGCTAATTTTATATCTATATAAATGTTTTTAATTTATTTATGCTTATAAGTTAAAAGTGTAACTCTAGAAATCAGTAATGATATCCATATGCAAAATAATACCCTGAAATGTGATAATCAATTTTTATATATAAAAAAATTCTATACATAAAATTCTTGTACCTTGTATTTGTTCTTGTGTTTTGCAATTATTTGTTACATAAAATTGCTTGTACTATAATATGTTAAACAATAAATGCTAAAAAATATTTTATAATACAAAATCAAGTACCTAAATATAAACAAATAAAACAAAATAAAAATGTGAATTAAAAAATTAAAAAGAAAGATTTTTTTCCCCTTGAAAGTTTGGGCCAAAAACCTGGGTGCACATTAAACACAGGAGCACATTATACACAGCAAAATAATCTAAGAGATTTTCCCCATCTCAAGATCCTGAACTTAATCATGTCATTTGCATATATGATAATATTCAAGTTTCCAGGAATTAATGTCTGATATCTTTGGGGGACTTTTTCTTCCTACCACAGATAGGCATAGCATTCATTGAAAGATACTAATACCATATATAAGATACTAATTTAAGCCTTTAACTTGTTTAACTCATTTAATTCTCAAAACAGCATTGATACTGTTTCAGTTATTAACCCCATTTTTTAGATGAGGAAACTAAGGGAAAGGGAAGCTGAAAACAGCTTGTCCAAGCAGTAGGGTCAGGACTTGAGCCCTCTGGCTCCAAGTCTTGATTACTGCACTCTATGGCTTCTCAACTTCGCTTGTACATCAACAGAAACAGAGGTGGAAATCATATTCTCTAACACTGGGACTTTTAATGCTGGGGTTTTTATGTCATTAAGCAGATTGGCTTCTTATACTGGAAAATATGGACTGTGCTCTGAGCAGTTCAGGGAGTGGCAGAAAAAAATATATCTTGGGTGCTGCTAGCAATTGATCCAAAACTGTCGGACTGGGATCAAGGACCGTATTCCTAGGTGACACTCCAGTGGCCAAGTTCTCAGCTTGAAACGTTTCTGCTTTGTAAATGCTTTTGTTTCTTCTCTAAAATTACTAAAAAAATGTGATTGGTGTTTGACAGGGTTTGTGTTCTTGCTTCGTGTAGAAAGCTGAAGCCAAGGAGTCTTAATAATACATATTTAAAGGGAAACAAAATCTGAGTGATGATGATGATTAGGTTATTTTGAACCAGTCATTCAACACAGCGATGTGTTTCTTTAAACACACAGGCATTTTTCATGACTTAAAGCTGAGCTTTCTTAACTTAGCTTCTGATCTGCCCTTGAAAAGGGATAGGATACATAGCTATGCATTATTGTGTTTGCTATTTTGGCTTAAATACAGACACAATCTAATATATTATATTATGAAGAACTCTAACATCGCACAAGGCAGGATGAATCCAACCACATAGAGTATGAGCCAAAGTCTCCAGAGGTGTTCTACTTTTTATATATATGCTTTGCTGGGACTTTCCTCCCATCACTCTTTAGCCCACATGTTTTCTTGAAGGTCATATTAATTGGCCCATAGTTTAATCATTTGTCCCCATTCAATCAAAAATATCTTATATATAAGTAAGATATTTATCCTCCAATGGCTTTGTTGGCTCTTTAGGTGTGCTAAAGATTTTTTAATTATATGTTAAAAGCCACTATTATTATTTTCTCGAAGAGAAAATGCATTTAAATCCATGAGGTTTAAATAGACTGCTAAAGTTAAAACTACATTCTGCCAAAATGACTGAACAGCAAAAAGCCACATTTTCACATAAGCTTCTGAAAGTTGGGACAAAAATCAGTTTCCAAAGTATAAAATAGTATACACAAAGCAAGACATTTTTCTTCAATTTTGTGGCATACTATCATTTGTATGAATTCTAAATAAAAGTGAGACTGTAGATCAAGGTTAATAATTAAACTTTTGCCACAGATAGAACTGCTAAAAATTAAATACGGTATATGAACCAGGGAATTATGGGGAGTTTAATGCCTATCTCTTTTCTGAATATTATTGCAGAAACTGAGTAAAAGATACCTAAAGTATTAGGAGATGTAGGGTGTTTCTGTGTAGTGAAAAGTAATATTTGGGAGCTTCAGGAGAAACATGATAACAGTACAGTGATCAGCGCTAAGATTATTCCCGTGTCAGATGTCACCACTCTCCATGCCGCTTGCAAAGATCTTACGTCAGAGGGTCAGAAGGCCCAGCCCTCACTTAATTCAGATTCTACTCAAATCTCTTCTCAAGGAGTCTTTTCCTGACCATCCTATTAGAAGCAGAAACTCCTGTCACTCTATCCTTATCTCTGTTGACTTTTTCTTTTTGACATTCGTCACTTCCTCAGTTTATATGTTCATTGGTTATAGTGAGTTTATTTTCTGTCCCCTCTCTTGCCTCCCCACTTCCCACACACCTAGAACAGTGCCTGGTACAGGGTGGGTGTCTAGTGCATATTTTCTGTTCCTGTTGAACCCCTATCCCACACTTTAGTTACAAACATACTCTGTTTATTTTTTTTAATTGTGCTTACGTGCAGACACTTTGCAATTAATAAAAATTTATTTGAAATACTCCTGAAAATTTCTAAAAATTCAGAACTAGGCAACATAGGATGTGAGAGGACATTTTATAGATAATAAAAATAAAGTTCAAAAAGGAAAAATAAATATTTCAAGGTCACAGAGCTGTCAAGAATTGCAGAGGGTCTGCTGTTTAACCCACTGGTAGGCTAGCAAGTTAGCCTGCCATAGATGCATGGATGCTGGCAGAAATGGGAGACTCCCGGGTCAGGAAAAAAGGACTTTATTCTCATGGTGCAACAAACTTCACAAACATCACATTGGCATCATTTCTTCTTGTTCTCTTCCTGGACCTGCCAGCCTCATGGAAGTGATATGAAGTTTGCCCAGAGGATACTATAGTATGTTTGTGTTACAGCTGAGGAACCCTGAACTTAAGGATCTGATTTTTCTTTTTCTTTTTAATTCATTTTTATTGTTAGACTTATTGGGGTGACATCTGTTAGCAAGGGTTACATAGGTTTCAGGCATACAATTTTACAGTGCATTGTCAACTTGATGTATAATAAGTTCACCACCTAATGTGACTTCTCTTTCCATCACCTTATATTTAGCTTCCCCCCTCCTCTCCCACCTGAATCGTTTATAATGAGCAATTAGCAACCCTGACCTCTGTTTCAGGAGAGTCACTGTCTCTCATTCAATGTTGGACAACATCCTTGAAAAGATAAAGACAGGTCATATCACGGCTCACAAGACATGAAGGAATGTTAGAGATCCATGGAGAATTGTCTCCAAACTTGGTCGGTTAATAAAAATTATTGGGAACCATGTCCTAACTCTTAATTTAATTATTGCTTTATTCAGTTACATAAAACTGATATGGCACTTAATGTCTGGAACATACTAAATAGTCAGTAAAATTTAATTCTTTAATCCAATTCCACATATTGCCCTTTCATCGTTGCGTTATATGTAAGGTTTCTGCTTTATTTCTGATTATATACGTCATAGGTATTGGGACAGGATGACTTAATAAAGGGATGCACTAGGGAAAAATAATCAACACTGAACTCTATTCTGAGAACACCAATAGAGGAAGACCATTACAAGAAATCATTAAATAAATATAGACACATTATGAGTGTTTCAGAATTCAAAAAATATAATAAATATACAGAATCTTAGAGGGGAACTTTAAAGACCTCTCACCCAACTTGCCCTCCTTTCCTTGATTTGACAATTTACTAGTGAGAAAACAAGCTGAGGGACTGACTAGCTTGTCCACAAGTCATATTTACAAATTAATATAAATATAACTCCACAAGTTAATAATGGAGTGGAGAATGTGACAGTCTTCACATAACAGTATGCCTATAACTATAATTTGAGTTTTATCTTCTCATACTGCTTTTTATTATTTATTGATTTAATAGCTTGCCTTTATTGAACACTTCAAAATGCTAGGCAGCATTTAACATATTTATTTTACGTGTTTTTTTAAATAATTTTTTATTTTTCAATTACAGTTGACATACAATATTATATTAGTTTCTGGTGCACAATATAGTGATTAGACATTTATAACTTATAAACTGATTAGCCTGATAAATCTAGTACCTATCTGATACCATATGCAAATAGCACAATGTCATTGACTACATTCCCTATGCTATATTTTACATCCTCATGACTGTTTTGTAACTACCAATTTGTACTTCTTAATATCGTTCCCTTTATCATCCATACCCTGAACTCCTGTCCCATCTGGCAGCTATCAAAATATACTCCGTATCTATGAGTTTCTTTCTGTTTTGTTCACAGTACTTTTTAAAAGGACATTCATAGTATGAGTGGTTTGAGTTAATTGCCTCTTTAAGTACTTATCCAAGAGATTGAGGGAGTGCCCAGGCCTAAAGATGAATTTGAAATGTATTACAAGCAAAACTAGTGGCTGCATAAAGCTGAGTACAAATTAAATGTTATGGAAAGTGTTAACAGCGTCAGTTAATCAGTACTTATGATTGAGTGGGAGATGGTTCATCATAGTAGGTATAAACTCTGGAGTCAGATATGGGTGTGAATTTCTACTTTATTTAGCATCTTAAAGTTACTTAACTTTAAGCTTTTTCTCTCAGATTCTTCATATATGGTCTGGAGATAATAATTGTATTTTTCTGGTATAATTAAATTATCAAATACACACATAGCATTTAGCATAGTCCATCTATAGCAAAAAGTCAATAGTATTAGGATCATTTATACTATTATGTATCTGCCCTAGATTTTATAAATCACTTGGGCTGATTATTATCTGTTGCCCTAGATTTTCTCCAGCCTCTCTACTCTGCTCTGTGTACTTAGAGAATGAGCCATGTGTGCCAGCTTAATAGATAACTGTGGGTTTAGCCAGTGGAGAGCAATGGTAGGGAATTGGAGAAAGAGAGGAGCGGTCACTGAGTCCACTGTGAAGTCCATCAAGAACCTTCACTCTATCAGGTTGCCCTCTCCACAATGCCTTCTATACTTCAGCCTCAGGCAGCTGCCCTCACCGGGTCCATCACCCACTAATACTAACTATGAGGTACTGCATTATTTCTCGTTGTCCCCTAATACCTTGCTTTCACTTTTAGAAAGGACCTTTTTGTTTAACTTTTCTCAAATCATCTTGATCTCAATATGTTCTCCAATTTTGCTGATTCATCATATTCCCATTTGATCTTTAAACAACTCCATGAATTAAGTTATTATTTCCATTTAATGTATGAAACTACTGAGGCTTACATAAGTTAAACTAATTTCTCAAAGTCTATTGGCTAATAAGTGACAATGTCAAGACCAGAATCCAGGTTTTCTGGCTCCAAATTCCAAGGTTATTTTAATATGTCATGTTTATATGCTTCTGTTGCAGTTCATAGGTTATATTCTCAAGAACAAGATCAGGGTTGATTAATCTTAGTATCTACCCCCATTTTATTCCAAGTACATGGTATGTGTTCAATACATGTTTTTAAAATTTCTATCAACTATAATTTAAATTTGAAGGTTATTTTTAAGGTGGTATATACCACTTAATCCATATTACATTTCATATCACATAATTTGAAAATTTTGTTTTATTATAAGGTAATAATCTTAGTCCTTATTGACTGCTCCAAAATAGCACACAGTTGACGAGGAAATGCTGTAGGTGGGTGGTAGGAGAAAGAGAAAGATGGCTTCACGTGTAAGCCTGGGGAGTTGTTCTAGTTGAATTCTTTAGTTTTTTTCTGGGCCTCTCTCTGAAATGTAAAGAGCTCTGGGACTCTGGCTACAGATGAAAGCGATGGATTTTTGTTTTGAGACTAAGTGAGGGCTGTGGGTGTGTTTTGCTGTGTTTTGAGTTTAAGTTCTTTTCCTGCATGAAAAAATCTGATTTCCTACAGAAAAGTTTAGCATCTGTTTTGTGATTTGATGAATGGTTTTGAGCTGTTAATTTAATTGCTTCCTAGTAAGACACTAATGACCTTTTTTGTTTCACTAAACACTAGTGTGTTTAGTTATAAATTAACCATAACTAAACACTTGGAGCTCCAATATTTATGATTCATATTGCTCAGGTTCAGGTTTGTAGCAACTAGAGTTTGTGTTACAGATGACCTATGGATTTTGCTTCCAAAATTTGTAGTAAGTGGGAGGGTTATTAATTTTCTCATAATAGCAAATTCAGAGAAAAAGTTAATACGAGCAAAGGAGAAGGAAATAAAATAATACTCAAAACATTTCTAAGTCTGAGAAATTCTATTTCAAATTTTCACCCTTGGAGCTGGAGGCTTGGAGTTTGGATCTCTCCAGTCCCAGTTACCTGAGAATTCTTTGTTCTCTGGGTGTCCAACAAGCATGGGTAAGGGGTAGGGAACTTAAGCTAAAAGTCTATATTTTCATATTTGTCTGTTGATCACCAGGTTCCACATGTTCCTTCAAGAGTAAGGACATCTTTACATATTTCAGGGAATAAATATGAATTCACCACTTGTCCAGCCCTCTGGCTTGGCACTGAGTGTTGATTTGATTAGTAACTGAAATTAAGGCATTGCAGCTCCCACCGGATTTTCATTGGCTTCCTCTTGGCATACTGCCAGCTAAGATCTTTTCCTGAAGGGCCCCACCTAAACCGGGAGGCTGCAGAAGGCCCAGGTCTGCCCTGGGCAACTGGAATAATGCAATTGCTTGGGAAGTCTGTATTACCGGGAGATTTATTCACTGCCTTCTTTGAAATAGCACTTTCTCACCAACTAGGAATTCTCCCAAAGCTCCAAGATAAATATTTTTGGAAACTTAATAATATTTGATTTTCTCAAACTTTAGACAAAGATAAGGTGTGCTCAGGAAGGAAAAAGGCAGGAATCTCATTGCCCACTTCTAGCTGAAGCGTCCTTGGTTTCCTACAAATGGCTGTTGAAAGAAGTTCAGAGTGAGCTGAAGCTGGAGTGAAAGGATTGCACTGCTCGCTCATCTCCAGGGCCCAGCGAGGGCGCCCCGAGCCATGAGGACCGCCCACACATGGGCTCGATTTTATGTCGAGGCCAGTATGAGAAACAAGGGAAACTTTTACTAGAAAGATCAAGAATGCTTTAAAATTGAAAACTAACATGATGATGTTAAAGAGAATGAAGCAATCGCGTGCAGTATATAAGCCAGGTCTTGATATTTTTTTAATCACCTCTACCTTTAAACTAAAACATTTTATTCAGCCTTTCAATTATCATACTCGAATTATGCATTAGTGAAATGATATTTGATTATTAAGATTCAATTTGAACCCTTTGGAAGGAATCTTATAAAAATTGATATTGTTAAATGTGGGCTCCCTATCACTTTAGCTATTAGAAAATATATAATCATGTCTTTAAGACTGATTTAAATTTTTTATTGTTTTGGAAAGATGTGTTCACTCATAGCTCTTCATATTAAGCACAGCTGTGCAATTCCTATTAAGGCTGGATTTTGAGGTCTCTTACGGTGAAATTCTATGCTGAGCATGCACACCACCAGCATCAATTCCATTTAGGGAAATCTTCAGAATAAATCCAGAATTAGAACACTTCTGCCATTCTGGCTGAGCTAATAGTGCCTGTTACAATCACTTCCTAGCTGATCTGTCTGGGTCCAACTCTGATTCCCAACAGTCTTTTCTCAACCCAGGTCTGTCGTATCAAATGTAACTTCACTCTTCTGCTCACAGCCTCCCCAGGCTTCCCCCATACCACTCAAAGTCAAAGCCAAGCTCATATCATGGCTTTCAAGGCCCAGCATAGTCTGCTTTCTACCCCTACCCTGTTTTCCCTCTTCTGTCTCTCACCAATTTCTAGCTACCTACTCTGGCCTTCATCAAATGTGTCAGAAAAGTTAAGTCTGTTATTTTCTCTGTCGAAAAAAGTCTTTGCAGGGCTCTTTCACCTGTTTAGGCTCTTTACTCAAATATCACGCTCTTAATGAGGACTTTGGTTACTACTGTATTTAAAATTGCAATCCTTCCCATAACTGTTTCTATCTCTTTTGCCCGATTTAAATTTTTCATAAGATTGCCACTTAACATATTATATTTTTTCCATATACTTCTTTTGTTTATTGTCTGCCTCTTCCCACAAAAAAATAAACTCTGTGAGGTTATGCCTAGAACATCGCAGGGCTCATAGTAGGCTTTCAAAAATATTAATTAATTAATTCTTATTTATTTATTTATTTATTTATTTATTTATATTGTTAAGGTTGCTGGGATGATGTTGGTTAGCAAAAATGGCATCAGGTTCCAGGTATATAATTCTACAGTATATCGCCTATGTGCTGCACCATGTGTTCCCCACCCAGTTAGTTCTCTTTCCGTTACCGTGTACTTGACTCCTCCTCCCTCCTCTCACACTCCCTTCTCTGCCCTCGGGTCATCACTAAACTATTGATTGAGTCCATTTCTTTGTTGCTTTCAGTTTTATAGTCTATGTATGAGTGAAGTCGTATGGTTTTTGGTTTTTTTCTGTCTGACTTACTTTGCTAAGCATGAAGATCTCAAGGTCCACCCATTTTGTTGCAAATGGCAGTATTTCATCTTTTCTTATAGCTGAGTAATATTCCATTTTGTGTGTGTGTGTGTGTGTGTGTGTGTGTGTGTGTGTGTATACATACCCTGGCTTCATTATCCCATCATTGATCAAAGGGCACTTGGGTTGTTTCCATCACTTGGCCATTGTGAACAGCGCTGCAATGAACATTGGGGTACATAAATCTTTGTGGGCTAAAGTTTTCAAGTTCTTTGGGTAGCTCCCTAGAAGGGGGATTGCTGGGTCATATGATAACTCCATTCCCAATTTTCTGAGGAACCTCCACACTGCCTTCCACAGTGGTTGTACCAGTTTGCACTCCCACCAGCAGTGTACCAGAGTTCCTTTTTCTCCACACCCTCTCCAGCACTTGTTATTCCTTGTCTTGTTGATAATAGTCATTCTCACAGGTGTGAGGTGGGATCTCATTGTGGTTTTGATTTGCATTTTCTAATAGCTTATTAGGTTGAGCATTTTTTCATGTGTCTGCTGGCTATTTATACGTCTTCATGAGTAAAGTGTCTGTTTAGGTCCTCTGTCCACTTTTTAATTGGATTGTTTTTTGTTGTTGTTGTTGTTGAGTCATACTAGTTCTTCATATAGTTTTGATATTAGTCCCTTGTCAGATGTGTTGTTTGCAAATATTTTCTCCCATTCAGTTGGCTGTCTCTCTGTTTTGTTGATGGTTTCTTTTGCTGTGCAGAAGCTTTTTAGATTGATATAGTCCCATTCATTTATTTTTGCTTTTACTTCCCTTGCCTTTGAGGTCAGGTTCATGAAGTCCTCCTTGAGCCTGAGGTCTATAAGTTTAGTGCCAAAGTTTTCTTGTATACAGTTTATTGTTTGGGGTCTTATTTGGAGGTCTTTAATGCATTTTAAATTAATTTTAGTATATGGTGACATTTCATAGCTCAGATTCATTCTTTTGCATATGATTTTCTAATTTTCCCAGCACCATCTGCTGAAGAGGCTTTCTTTTCCCCATTACATATATTTCACTCCTTTATAAAAAATTATTTGTCTACATATTTGTGGGTTTATTTCTGTGTTTTCAATTGTGTTCCATTGGTCTCTGTATCTGCTTTTCTGTCAATACCAAGCTGCTGTAATTATTGATGCTTTGTAACATAAATTGAAATTGGGGCGTGTGATACCTCCAGCCTTATTCTTTTTATGTAGTAGTGTTTGGGTGATTCAAGGTCTTTTGTTGTTCCATACAAATCTGATAATTTTTAAAATCTATTTTGTGAAAGTATGTTTGTGGAATTTTGATGGGAATTCAAAAATATTTTTGAATGGATGAGTAAGACACTATATTTTTACTCTTTGAAATCCTGTTAAAGATTCTGACTCTTATCCCACTTCTGATCCCCAACTAATGATTCTGTACCCAATTTCAATGTGGTGAAGGAGGGGAATTCCATACCAATAGGCAATTCTCCAACACCAGCTGGCTGTCCTATAATTCAACTCAATTCTGACACTATCTACCCAGAGATATCATCAGATTCCATAGGTTAAAGACTCAGTACCACAAGACTGTCCCTCACCCACCACTACACACACATACACACTTCAGATGCCAGTTACAATCTTAGGTTATCACCTGTGCTTCTGACCTACCGGCTATAGATTGAAGTTCCAATGACCCCCTCCTTCAGTTTGTTTAACTTCTTAGAGTGGCTCACAGAACTCAGAGCAACATTTTACTTACTGGATTACTGATTTACTATAAAGAGATGTTACTCAGGAACAACCAGATAGAAGAGATGCATAGGGCAGGTATGGGGAAATGGTATAGTAGAGCTTTTATGTACCACACTCCTTGAATCTCCACATGCTTACCAACTTGGAAGCTATCCCAAGCCTTCATTTTGGGTTTTTATTGATACTCCTTTCATGAGCCTGACTGGTTAAATCACTGGCCACCGGTAATTCCTTCAACTTCCAGCTTCTCTGCCCTCCCCCAAGGTCAAGGTGGGAGAGTAAGACTTAAAGTCTCAACCCTCTAATCACACGATTAGTTCTTCTGGCAATCAGCCCCCATCTCTAAGTGCTTTTCAAAAGTTACCTCATTCATATGACAAAATATACATTTGTCACTCATCACTTAGAATATTCTATGAGTTTTAGGAGCTCTATGTTAGAAATGAGGACAAAGATCAAATATATATTTAATATGATTATTTTTCAATTACAGTTGACATTCAATATTATTTTATATTAGATATTTCTTATTACAAGTTACAATAGCACAACTGTGAGGTGTTCTCAAGTTCTACTCTAATGATTAGTGCAAAAATACAGAGTACAGTGGGTATGTAATAATAGCAAACAGAGTAAGTCTCCAAAAACAAGTACTCACCAACACAACATACAAGGTGTTCCCCCAAAAAGGTATACACAGCTGATTGGCTTGGGAACCACATTCCTGAATTATCCTACATTTACTGACCATCAACTACAATTTGCTAGTTATAGTTTGAGAGGACAATGGCACATATGGCTGCATTATGTAACACTGTTATAAAAATGACTTGTGCATGATACCACCTTTTTTTCTCAGTGAATACATTTTTGTAATGTGGTTTCGTCTGTTTTGGATATCTACTATAACTCTCTAGAATTGCTAAGGAAACTGAGGATCTATCAAAGAGCTTGAAAGCTATTGTTTAAAATCCGTGCTAATGACCTGGTAATTGTTTTAATGGATTTTCAATGAAGTGTGAAGATCTTTGCTGACATCTCAACAAAGTATAATAAAGTATAGTAAAGTATGTGAAGGAATTATACTCACTCCTGTACATGTGTCTCTATCTGTTTACAGAATCAAGAAACATTGCCAAGTACAGCTTTGGTTAGTTGGGTGTGTGAACATTCAAGCAGCTTTTCTTTGTTTAAGAGGTGGGATGGGGTACAGCAGGCTACTTTCAGAAGTGCATTCAGCCCTTTGGAGCAAAGGAAAAACTTGGGTATGTGATAGGTTTGAGAATAAAGGCTCTGAAGAAGCCAGCCCGGATTCCTGGTAGCTATCTTACTCAAGAGTTTCTCTGGCCTCACACCTGAAAGGGAATAGATGCTTCTCCAGGTGCTCTCACTTCTCTTTTCTAATACATTTTGTGTAAAGGTTGAGAAGTTTTGTGTAAAGGTTGAGGAACTTTTGGTTCTTTACACAAAATAATGTTTTTGTGAAATTGATATTAGTGCTTTCCTTTTGGTTTACTGCCATGTCAAGTTATTTTTGAATGTGCATTTACACTAACCAGAAATGATCCAGGAAGAGAGAACTTCTCTCACAACACTGAAGGGGTGGAGAGTACATAGTTTTGTGTGTTATGAAATCTGTTTTCTTCTGCCTTTGTCTGGTGGCATCTAATAGATTTGGAGGGCAGGGAATGGCCAAATATTTCTTGTTTGAGTCTGTAAGGCTTGGAGTTTATGCCCTCTATGTGAGCGCTTTAGTAGAAATACTACTTAGAGTACACAGAGGCCACAGACAACTGTACTCGAGGGTGAAATTCAGCCCAGGGCAAGAGAGTTGTGCCTTAGGCCCCAGTCAATATGTTTTAAGTTGATGTTACGAATGTATTAGTCTCACAGATCTGAACTCTATTGAGGTTCTTAGTGTTGCAGTGAATTAACAGTGTGATTGCCTTAGCTCAGGTTCCTTGGAAACAGACTCTTCGATGGAGATTTGTATATAAGAGGTTTATTGGGGGTTATCTCAGGGATGGCACCAACTTGGAAGTCAGGGAATAGGAACGGGTGGAGGGAGAAGTTGAGCTGAGGTGCAGATGCAACTGAGGCCTGAGTTCACCCCGTGAGAAGCTCTGGTTCTGGAGTGGTCCTGCAGAGCTGTTCCAAATCGAGGCAAGAAGGTGGGACTTTGTACTTTTCTATCAATCAGTCATTGAATGCAGACTGCTCTTGGGGAGAGAGTATAAACTTGAACAAGGGTCTCCTTTTGGCCCAGGATAATTGCAGCAATTGACCAGCAACAGCCAGCACACCTAGCAGCTGGGGCAATAAAAGCCTCAATCCTGAAGGTGAGCTCTGGGTCAGGTACCACAGCATGCTTTACATGGTTAATAATGTGGGACAACATTAGGCTGTAGCTATATTAGTGATAACTAATAAAAAGTGTCATTTTGCTTTGAAATATGACTAATAATATCAAAAATGAACTTACTGAGAGCTTACTCTGTACTGTGTACTTCCATCTGTAGTTTCTTTTATTTTTTCTTTTAAGACAGCAACTCTGTAAAGTAGGTATCATAACCATTTTTCTTGAAAAGTATTTTTCAGGGAGATGAATGGCCTAATGTCACACAGTTAGTATCTGATTCATATCACATGTTCTTTTCTTCAAGTAATACCGTTTTCTCTGCCCAGCCATATTGAACTTCTTTGTATTTCCAAAATTAATCTTGATTTTCCTTACTTCTTTGAATTTGTATGATGTTGATCACTCTGCCTGGGATGTCTTGCCATGCTTATCTGTTCATCAAACAATCGTTCATCCTCTGAAGCTCATTCTAAAGATCAATTTGCCCGTGAACTTTTCCTGGACTCCCTCACAAGTAGTTACTCTCCTCATCTATGATCTCAGAACCCTTTTTGTACATTGAATCTAATAGGCAATTGACACATGTTCATGAGATGAAGGCATAGATTCATATTTTCAGCAACATGGCTTTGCTCTGAGGTTTACTTGATGAATTTCTTCCAAGAAACTGCTTGGTGTTGGAAGCCTTCTGTTGTCCTGTGGTTCCCAGTGAAGCCTGGAATGTGTGCCCAGAGCATTTCTCTTGGCAGACCAATTGAGTGAGCACCATCACAGCAAGTATTGGAAACTTCTATCAGATGTTCTACTTCCCTGGCTTTGTTGTTGAGTTTGTCTGAAAGTCATATAGAAACACTCAAATTTTATTTATAGATAATTATTTGATTCCATACTGATGGTAGACTGAGTCTGTTTGTATCCAGAAAGTATAAAGGATATCTTGATTTTCTTTTCTAGCTCAGACATTTTTTGTGGGGGAGCTTCTTACACGTTGACAAGGTTTCAGGATGGAGAACAACGCAGCAGCAGCTCTTAGCAGTGATGTTGCTGATGACAAGTCTGAGGGGTAAGTGAGGAGGCACACTGCTCAGTGACCCTACTGGTGTGCGAGCCTGCTCTGAGCTGCGGAGCTCTGTTGCTGGGCCGCACTGCTCCAGCTCTCTCCTCCTCTGTGTTCACTCCTAGATTAACTAGTTTCAATGCCGAAGATCCACGACGACCGCAAAATAGGTCATCTTGTTCCCAAGTTATTAAATTAGAAAAGAACTTTTCTGAGGGATAAATAAATACAAGCTTCTAAGTTGTTTGTAGAAATTTGAGTAAGAGTAGAAAGAATGAACTCACTTAGTATAATCCACAGGACTCCTTACACTGTGTTACTCTCTTCCTTCATTGGCCATCTTATCATGGACTAAAGCCAGCTCCGTCGTCACGGAGCAAGATGCGACCTTTAATGAGAGCTTCTGGGCTGAAAACTTGTCAGTGTCTGGACGATGTCTTTCATCGGATCAAGTATGGATTCGAAGTAAAGACTCATACTGGAAAGTGGGTCTGTGCTCCAGTTTGGCCTGTGCCTTACGGCGCTGTCAGGAGCAGCAGTATAGACCCGTCATAGAGTGCCACCTGTCCGGCTCTTCTCACTCGAATACGAGTCCTGAATGTACCCACCCTGCCGGGGTGATTCACGAAACTGGCTTCCTGTGATGACAGTACAGTAAGTTACATTTCTATTCAGGACCCTTTCAATGGATCGAAGTACTCTAAAAGGGTGATTCTAAGTAAGGGGGTCTACTGGCATTATTAATGCAGACCTCATAATGACAATTTACAACTCAGGGGTGGCTTAAGTTTGAGGCAGTGTGACATCTTCTACGCCTTATTGCACATTTCTTGCCACTGACCTTACAGAACAGACAGAACTAATTGTTAATGCTGAACCTCAACTTTTTCTTCTAGTCATTGTTCTTCCTTTTAGGTACCCACACTCATACATGTACTGTTCCTTAAATATTAATCCAGCTTTGTTATTTAATCAAAAAGCTTCCCTGTTCTTTTCTTACTTTACATTAGCCTTTTGTGAGTCATAATATCAAAAGCACCAAAAGATTACATAATTCATATCTACAGCTTCTTTTTTCTCTTTTAAACCCCTATTTCTATGGACAAGTGATATTTTTGTGATTCCTTGGAGATGCTCTATCATTAAATAATCCCCCCAGGCCAATCTTCCCTGTACTAGTCAATAATCCAGTAAATCAGAATTCTGGAGGTTTGTAGAAGATGTGGGACCTATCTTACAGAAACCCAAAGATTATACTTTTTTCCAAAAGTTTTACATTGCAGTTCTTTAACACTTTAAAGTATCAAGTCCTCACTTTCAAAGTACTGTCATAGTGTTTCTTCTGATTTATTTTATTTTGAAATCCCTTTTTGTATTAGCCATTACCCTACCTTTTCTGATCTTCCACATTTATTTATGTTTCCTGTCTTTTAATTTATTGCCTACAAATATTTGGTAAATATATTTGCGTTAATTTTTTCAAATAAGGTTTATTTAGGGGCCACTAGCGTGCCTAATACCTTGGAAATGATGTGGTTTTTAGAAGATCTTATTTAGGGCTACCTACACTTATAAGGATCTGCTCTGCCCTAATCATTCTGCCATGGGCCAGGCATGGAAAGCAAAGTGTGGCATAGAATTGACCTGTGAATGGGTGAAAACAAGCAGGAAACAAGGGTGTGCTCAGATAGTGAGGGGTGCAGGGTGGTAGGGAGGCACAGAGAAATGGGATGTCTATCAAGCCTGCTGAGGGTCAGTGGGCTTTTTCTTGAGGACCTGATGTCTACGCTAAATCTTGAAAGAAATAATGGCATTCTCCTAATAGTGGAAATGGAAATCAAAACCACAATGAGATACCACCTCACACCTGTGAGAATGGCT